>CAJNIZ010021112.1:139935-186815 GCA_905231905.1 Symbiodinium pilosum
GGTGAGTGTGTTGTCGTTTTCCAATAAAACCCTGCGTCACGAATCCGATGTCCATCCTTTACATATCTCCTATGACCGATAAAAAAACCACGCATCATATGGTCATACTTGCAACAAGGGGCCCGGGACTTCCACTTAAGGTCAGGGCAAGGGTTGCAGAGCTTGCCTTTTGGGCGTAGCCTTCTGATCTCAGGCAGTTTTCACAAATGCGCAGCCTTAAAGGGTGCTGCCTCTATCCAGCAAGCACTGCCAACGGACTCCCGATTTTGAGATAAATGGAATAATGTCTGTCTCATGCAGTCAGAGAGTCCAGTTTTTGCGACACCTTGACACTCTGAAGCGAGAAAGGCTCCTGGCGAAGGGGTGAACTACTGCGAACAAATGGCAACCCCAAGCTGCTGCATAACGATGAGGTGCTGGTCCAGACTTGTCCAGCCACTGCAAAGTGCAGCTCCATGTTGCTGAGATGACTCCTCCTCCGCCTGCTGCCTCCCTATCAACCAGGCCAAGCATTTGTGGTGTCTCGTGTCAACATCCAATCTCGGGCAACGGACCGAAAGATTGTCCCGGCTGTCCTTTGGCAGCAGCGTTGGCAGCGGCTCTCCAAGGGCTGGAGCCTCAGTGTTGGGAATGCCAACGTCAACGTACAAAATACGGTGCTTGGAACAAGGTGCATCAGCAATGTCAATGATGTTGCTCATTTCCGTGGATAGGTTAATGGTCAGCAGGAAAAGTTCAGAGGATGATCCGAGAGCTGTGCAGCTCTGTGTCCAAACTGTGCCAACTTGTACCTGATGTGATCCGCCTTGCCACATCCTCCGCTAATTAGCCCGCTCCTGGTGCTTGGCAACGACAGCCAATCTAACGAGGAAGCCTAGGTTGAACCAATTTGCCGAGCTGCAAAGTGTACGTGCTTGGATCGTGGGGGAAGCGCATCTGTGACTGCGCCTGCAGTTCCCGTGCACGACTGCTTTCGAGACTCAGCAAAGGAAAGAGCTGTTCTGTCAAAACAGGTAAAGCCTTCTCCGATAAAAGCACTTGTTTTGATTTGAAATAAGAACCTTTCAGATTAGCAGCTGCTCGTGGCCTCCAATCCTCCTGACTGTCCTCCAAACTGAACAACTGTGGGGTTCAGGGTTTAGGCGTCCAACTGATCTGGAACAATCGTTTTGCAGGCATCAACTCAAGCGGATTCCATTTCCTGCATCTGTCGGAGAAGTCTTCATGATCGACTTCAAACCCTTAAGGCCTATAGCGAATGTTGAAGGATGTACGTTACACTCCGAACCGGATACCCTTCTGACCAAAATGGGAGGGGATCGCATAAGACTTCGTCTACATCACTGTTCTAAGATGGGGCAAGCTAGAGAATGACCCCCATTGAACCAGTAAGCCAAATACAAAGCCCCGTACTTAATGGCGCAATTCGGGGATGCTGCCTAATCCCACCTAGCAACAAACCTGCCCACCTCCTTAGAAAGAAGTAATCGCCACCCATCACAGAATGATACTATCTTGTTAGATGGTGTCATGCGCGCACTGTTAAAGGAGGGATCATATTCCCAGTGAGTTTGCCAAGCCGCCAGGGTTTGGCGGCAAGCTGCTTCCAGCGCTCCGCACTAGGCTCTTCTCAACACGTTCGGATAAGGCCTGTAGACGCCTCAGTCGGGACATATTGGGAGGGGTCTCGAACAGGAACAGGGGTAATGGAGGAACCGCAGGGATGCCAGAAAATTACCAGGGCCCGCAATTGGTAACGGTGCTACTACTCTTACTGCTACTCCGCCTACTACGGCAACTACTGCTATTGCTGCTGCCACTGCCACAGCCCTGCCACTGCCACTGCCCGCTGCTAACATTGAATCTGGAAGCCCTTGATGACCAAATTTCATGCAATGCCGACAAAACGAAGTACAATCGCCTTTCAAGGATACCACCATGTTATCGATATGTGATTTAGACACGGATCCTGCCAAGGGGCAACGAGACCTATGACCTGATTGCTGACAAGGAGCTGTTCCTGGGTGTCCAGATTCCTTGAGTGGCAGGACGACATAAGTGCAACGCAGGGCAGCCATGATTGGAATAGGGTGTCGGGTAATGATAGTACACTACCGTCATAGAAGCGTCAGAAGCCAGCAGAATGACTGTGCCCCCCTACCCTTCATCTCGCCAGCACTTGCCGAACCCTTGACCACATCCTATCGCTAGAATGCTATATAGACACATAGTGAAAGTACGGGGTAACACCATGATTGCTACGAGAGCTCCGCAGGATCCATCCTTCAATGCCTGCTGGTGTTTGGCATTGGCGGCATTGGGATTCATGCCTTGTGCATCCCCCATCCTCCGAACCATCCTCAAGCCAGGGCGCGTTCGAGTCAGATCCAGACGCACCTCTCAAAAAATCAAGAGCCCACCATGTAATTAGGGACTGTTGAGAAAATTATGGCTGTTTGAGAAAAGTTGTAGTTTCACGAGACACACTCAGTTTGCTGGGGTTCTAGAGTGCCCATGCCAGACCAGCCTCCCAAAATAACCTACCTCAAGCTAGCATGATTCGTGCCACCCTACTGTACCGGCCTCCCTACCACCCTAACCCTCCGCCCCAACTCCTGCCCTGGGTGGGTGGGATGGTGGGGTGGGGAAGTCAAGCGGGGAGTGGGAGGGTGGAATTAATGAAATTGTTCCATCCAATTGATCGTGGAAGAATCGAATCGCAAGGTCAAGTCGGTCGAATGGAATTGATCTGGGCAAGAACATAGAACTTAATACAATCAATTCTGAATTGCAGTTGCGCTTCTATGCTTTTCCATGCCATTTTTTGGGGTGTGTAGCTTCAACTCAAAAACGTGAATTTGCCTAACTCACGGCTCCCGAAAAAAATGTGGCCCCTATCCTACACCCCAAACCCTACAAGCTGTGTCTGAGGTTTCGGTCACATTGAACCATCCTATTGTGCAGCAGGTCGCTACAAGCTGCAGCCGCGTAGTCCCAATACTTGGAGGGTCATCTGGGCTTCATACGTCTCAGCGATACTACTGCGTATAGCACATGCAAGAGGAGCTCTAAACTGGATCCCATTTGACCCTAAACCACCCTGATTAAACTGCAAGCCCAGAACCTCATAAAGGCTAGACCAAGGCAAAGGCCATGCTGAGCCAAGATCTTGGAGGGCAGCATACGCCTCTCCCTTTAAGGCTATCTGGTAACCCAAATTATCCCCACTAGTAACCTACTTACGAAGCCCGCCTGTAAACCCTGAACCCTAAACAGCAAGGTAATTTCCAGCTTCTTTTCCGTTCCTTGCTGAATCCCCTGAGGCCTCGAATGCTTCGGTCTTGGCTGCGCACTGGGCGCACTGCTTACCCAAGCCTCGGCTTGTACCCAGACATTTGGTTTCTCAGAGGTGGACCTGATGGGGGCAAGTATTGATGATCAACTTTTGAGATGTTATGGGCCTTGGGATTTTGGACTTAGGGTTGACACTAATTCTGACGAAGCCTTACGTGAGCTCCGAATGGACTTGGGGGGCCAAGGCGCGGCATTGGCTTTCTATAGCTCTTGAGAACACTCCCCCGGGGTCATGATACAAAATGGCAACTCTCCAGGCATATTTGGGGCTGCCCAATATTTCTTTGCCCGGAAATGCACTTTACTTTGTCGACATTTGTGTTCGGGGAGCGCCACTGAACAGCATCGATCCATTCCTGGAATCGCGTCTGCATTACAGGGGCGCGGTGGCCAAGACCTTCACAAGCCGCTCGCGCTTGCAGCGTTTTGCTCGAGGTTTGTCACCGCCTGCGCGAACTTCCGCTTACGTCTGTCCGTGATTCGCCGGCCAGCTTTACGTTTTCACAGGCAGCCCATACAGGAAAATGCCTGAAGGGCTAATATATAGCAGCCAAGATCGTGTTTCTGCCTTTTCCACGGATAAGATTGTGTTCATTGCAATTAGTAGAACCAATAGGATGCACTCTCACTCCCTGAGAGGACTATTGGATCCCCAATCTTTTCTTGGAACAACTCATTTGGCCTTGTGCTAAGTCAAAGGCCATGGTTGAATGGTTGCCACATGTCGGAGCGCTCTTGTCTTGCTAGCAACGCAGCTCTGTCTCCACCCTTCTAGCTGTGCTTGACTTGGGCTTTACCAACGGTCCTAGAAGATTGCAGAATATAAGCTTGGGGCGACAAAACTGCCACTTCCGACCTACTCAGCATCTTTGCACCAACCCTTGGGTGCGCCCCTGCACAAACCCTGCGTTCGGGAGGTCTTGATGGATGTTCTCGTCATCCTGTCTGGAGCTGCATAAGTGCTGGGTTTGTTGGACGAACGGCAGCTGTATCCTCTCACGCGACTAAACATCGAGGATCTAGAAAGGTGGCGGGCCTCAAAACTCTCTTCATCAACACCACTTGAGGCCAGGATACGTTCCACATGTGCTTTCAGCTCTGGAACGAGGTTGGCAACCTGCCGCGTCTGCCTAGGCAATGCATAAGCCGCAGGTCCCGACGCATCTGAGAAGCAAATCAAGTGCAGGAATTGGGTATGAGGAGAAGAAGATCCTGCGCTACCTGGGACTACCCGAACTACTTACGCTGGAAGCTTGCCCTTGCGGGGCAGCTTCGTGTTTTTGTGTTCCGCGCACCACCTGTTCACGGGTGTGTTCACATTGTCCACGCCTTAATGAGCTTCGTGCTCGTGTCAGCCGCCGCTTTGCGGTTCCTGTTGAATGGCGGGCTGCTCAGCCCCGGATTACAACCAAATCGGGTCTGTCGTGCTGAGTACCCCCTTCGGCCCAAGTTGCGAAAGGTTGCGCTCATCAACGAACTCGGCCAGATCCTGCAGGGTCTTCTCGCAACGCAAGACTTGGTCTCAAGATGATCATGCTTGGAGCTAGGCACAAACAGATTCCAGATGTGACATTAATGAGGAGCACATGTAAGGACCAGCACGCGTTTCTTCTTTGGTTATCATTCCAGTCTGCAAGAAAGAACGGATTATTCTGATGCTTCAGATGGTTAAGCTCTTGGGTGGCATGCATGGCATGCGCATAGGGGACTGTGACATAGCCCCCATCCACACGAAGCTCAATTAATTCTACACTTCAGTACAGGCATGATTGCAGTCCTCCAGTCGTGCACGCAGCTCTGAAATTGCTTTGGCTGAAGGCTCCCCTCGTGCACCTGCATGAAAAGTTCGAAGCCATGGACATAGCTGGCCAAGTCTACATGCCATGCAGGAGCGGTATGAAGAAAAGACAAATGTTTTGCCACGAAAGCCAATGCCAAAGAAAAGGCAGGACAAAAGCCGCATCGCACCTTTGCGCTTGAAGGACAGAGTTGCACTCTCTTCGCTGAAAACCGAACTAGCAACTACCTTCAGATCATGGTGTAGCAGGATGCGGCCTTCGACGATGGGTGCTTCTGCCTGCATCACTGGCAGGTTCATTCAAGAAGGCGAGGAATAAAAGGTGCGAACACTGCAGATGTGAACAGAAAAGATCACAGCGATTTTTGGGAAAGAAGACAGAAAATAGATGCGTTGCGCTGTATCAACTACGTTCGCCTTCACCGTCGAAACTTCAAACCCCAACCTAAACCCACCAGCTATGCTTGCAGCTTTCAGCCCCAATCACCCAGCCAAATGAATTACTGGTGGTTAGCAGGGAATAAGGGAGTGTAGCATATGGGGATTTTATAGGGATGAATTCCCTTATTCCCAGCTAAGCACCAGTAAGTATGACGCAACGAGGATGCCCTCTTTGCCGCCTCTGGCTCAGGAGCCCTCAACGAGGCCCGGAGATCCTCCAAATCTGTCTGCAGAAGCTATACACAGAGCTCCTTGTGCCTTTGGGATCTTCGTGATACGTGGGGTGTGCCTGTTAACAGGATTCTACACATTCTCCAGGAGGTAGGCGGAGAAACTCCGATATGCCATGGCCGAGACTGCATGGTTTTGGAGTGGTTTGGTGAGCCAGACATGGTATGGCCTCAGATTCACAAAGTCAGCAGATGCCTAGGGTCAAAGAGATTTACCTGCACCGATAATGCACTTTAATGCCGAGCCGCCTCATAAATGACTCACAGGGTCCATTCAAGCAGTCGTGGCCATGGCCACTGGCCACATTCAGCTCACGACGCGCTAGTCTGATGAAGAGGGCAAGGTCGTTTATGGCTTCCCAACATGCAAGGCCAGGATGCAAGGTCATGGCCACAAGATGGCAAAACCTCAATCCAACACATCTGCGTGGGTTACTAAGTCGGAGTCTACAACAGCATGTCAAGCCCTGCCCGCAGAATCTTTTGACATGTCCTCCAACTCCTTGCGGAACTGCGGCAAGCCAGCGGCAATCTGCTCCTGACGATGTAAGAACATTAGTACGGCCCATCTGCACGACTTGGAAATTTAATAGCGTGCCGAACGTGCCTCATATTTTGACTGCTATTCGCGGGGACCTTGATCCTCAATGCACAGCATACATGAAGCCTATTGCAGTTTGAAGCGCGCAACTCATGGCTCTGGCACCATGGCTTTGCGCTCTACTGGGGCCGGGAGAATACCCGTACACGGCCAGCAGTTTTGAAGAGAAGCTGCGAAACATGCTTATCCGCCCACATGCCTCTCCAAAACTGCCTGCTGCCTTCTACACATAAAGCTGCGCTGACACGTTGGCGAAATCATGGGATCATTAACAAGATCTCACCATAAGGACTTGTTCCGGTGCTTGCGGGGTGCGAATGCTGACAAATAGCAGGAAATGTATGGGAATGTTTTTTAAAATCCTGCCTCCAGGAATTCTTTCTTCTGAGTACAGGAAAAATATTCCGCAGCATACTGAGTGCTCAAGGGCCTTTGCGAAGCGGGCTTCAATGGGTTCAACTAATAAAGCATTATTCCTAATACGTATTCGAGGGCCAAAAGGTGAAAATGAGCACGCGTGCTTTTTACAGTTTTCTTTGGCTTGTAGGGGTTTAGTACAGGTACTTATTTTGTTGGGTATGGATTTTCAACATATTTCACCACGGGCCCCCAACGTTGGACATGGCAACTAAAAAGACTTCCAACAGTAGGAATCAACACCTTCAGCACATTGAGGTCCCATGCGGGCTAATAAAGAATTATCCTGGAAGCAACATATGTATATATATAGGACGTAAGAAAAATATTCCGTTTGCTACATATTAGCAATACAACAAAAGTATACCCCAAAATTAGCTGGTATGTCTGAAGTCGCGAGTCTGACTGGCAGGAAGGCTGTTTTAAGGTTTCCGAATGAGAAAAACCAATCGATTACGGGCTTGGGCTTGCGTTTTAGGACTCTGTTGGTGTCTGTCAAGTTTTCATGATTCAGCATCGCTTTGAGTGTGGTAATTGCTCTACTCGCTAAGTAGTTGTGTTGCGGGATGACGGAGATATACTGCCTCAGAAAACCCACCGTCGCTGAAGTCATGATGTCACTGCCCTGAACTTTGCTTTGCCCACAATCCTCATCCTACAGCTTAAAATCCCATATAACATATCTCTGGAATTCCCATCCCTGACGCCCTAAATTCTCAACCCCAAATGACGAACCCTAAATTCTGACCCCCAATGCCCTCGAAGGGGATCTCCGTCGACGGCCTCAACGCGCTCCAGCTGCGCTGCTTGTGCCTTGACTTGCTCAGCCAAGGCCTCGATAGCCGAGCCTGTGTCAACGACCATGTGACGTCTTACTTGTGCTCAAGGGGAGTGAATTCAGCAGTTCTTGAAGAGGATTCTGTAGGGATTGTTATAGGATCTGCTGGTCGAGTCCTTCTGAGGCATCAGTAAGATTCAGTAAGAGGAGAGGGGTTTTCGGCTGGGGCCTTAGTCAGGCTTCTTCCGCTCAAAGTTTACGCCCTACGCCGGAATTTCAAGCCTCGCCAGACAAGAGGAGCCAGTGAGATGGGGAGGTGAAATACGAATTATCTGCACCGGAGTCAGATTAGACTGCGCATACTGCAACCGGATGGGAGCTGGGCCTAGCATTTGGTGTAGAATGTAAGGGGTTTAGGATCAGTGTTTTGGCAGCGTTTAGTCTAAGACTAGTGATTGGGGTTTGGAGTTCATACCTTGCGACCGCATGAGTGTGTGCGCATGGTGAACGTGTCAAAGCTGAGGTGTCGAGTAAACGCTGGAATATGCCTTTGAGACACCCCACATCTACTGATCTCTACAATAGGCGTTTGTCTGGCACATCAGGCAGCGGTGGCATAACTCGTGTTGCGAGTTGTGAGCTGCTAGCATGGGTACTGCAGCTCAATCAAAGAAGTGCACTGGTGGGAGTGTACATTGCTTTTTGCGCAGAAGGGAATGCAAGGAAGAACGATAGGGTTTGGCAAGCTTCAAACAGGCACACCTCTTTTTGCTGTCCTACATCTGCGCAGGGCATGCTGCCAGGAAAGAACAGGCATTGCATTGGAACAGCTGGCCTGACTCAGACTTCGCAGGCACCTCGCCCTCAGACACAGAGGATCCTGCAAGTAACCAAGGAGCATGATTCTACATCCCGTAACAGCACAATAAAGCCAAGATCACAACGACCTCCCAGAAAATCCTACACAGGGAGCTTATGACCTCCGGTGTGACTCACCGGCTGTGCTTGACAGAGAAACCCCTGCAAGGCTTTTTTTCCGTACTGTCAATCATTAAGGAATAGCGGAATGGATTCCTATACTAGTCTTGCAATTATAATCCCTTGCACTGGTCCCTAGAACCCATATTCCCGTATCCCCTGCCAACCACCTTAATCATTGCAAACGAGTCCTCCAAACAGTGCTTCGGCTGCTGCAGTGCTCTGCCTAGTGAGCAGTAGCCATGCCATGGAAGGCCCCGCTCATGGTCGACACATGTCGACACCAACCACAAAAAGTGAGAATGGGTTTCTTTTAAATATTGGGATGGGGCGGGTATACAGGGTGACACCAATGGGAAGCCCACCCTCAGTCCCGAATCCTGCGCCCTAAGCGCTTACAAGGAGAACACCCGCATGTCAGCATCAGCTGAGAACCTCTGTAATCGCTGTAATTGAAATCCCCAAGAACCCGAAAATGCAAGAAAACCTTACAAAAACACTCGGCTTACTTAAAGGTTGTTCATAGGGAATGGGACCACGGCGGTTATAACTGCAGCCCCGTCCGCCAAGAAGGCACAGTAACACAATGGTTACCATCTTCTATTCCACCCCCCGCCCTAAACAGTAGCTTCCACATTCTTTCTATTCATTCATTCCTTCTAACATCCAGCAAACCCATAAAACCTCAATCCCTTGTCTGTCCCTGGCTTCCATGCCCGTTTCTATTTGGGTCTTGATGATGAAGCCTTTAAGCCCCTACATTCACTCATAAACCCAATGTAAGCCCAGCCTCCATATCATTTTCGAAATGATTCTCCGTCATGTCGTTTATTTCCGCCCACAACCCAATTATTTGTAGCTTCCATTAGCTTACCCACTTTTCTACTTACTTCTCAACCCTGGGTGCTGACAGTCTTGACAAGCTGCAGCTCCGCCATCGCTGTGTCCAGGTCCTGCCGCGGTCAGGGCTAGTTGCAATCTCTCCAGAAGCATAGATAAACGGCTGCTATATGGGGATGTTTAGTAATCATGTAAGATGCTCTGTGCATTGACGCATGTGGTATATATAAGGCTACTGTAGGCATGACGCGACAACTTTGCCGAACGATGCGAGGGTCACTGCAATGGTTCATTGGGTCTACACTCGGACATAGACTTGATGATGGTGTCGGCATTGATGCTGTGGACAGGAGACACGATAACTTATAACTTTATAGATTAACATGATCATGACTGCAATGATTCGATCAAGTACCGAATGCCAAAAATGGTGCACAGATTGCCCCTGTGTCCCCAGGCAAGCCCTAAATCCCCCAAACACCTAAACTAAAAAGCGCCTTCAGCTGCCGCGTGCTTTCAGCCACCAGGCCCTGGCACCCTCGCAGCTGCCTCCCTTGCTCTGACAGGCAGGCCTCGCACTCTGTAGTAATTTGGCAGTTTTGGTAAAATGGGCTTTAGAAAAGGGTTTTGGGGGCTTCTTGGGATTGAGGGTTTAGGGTTCAGGGTTTGAGGTTTGTGGGGGCTTTAAATGGCTGTTGATGAATAAAATTCAGGGAGCATTGCTACAGAATGTGATTAATTCAGTATACCGTCAAGAAAGAGAAAACGCATTGAAACCCTACCTCGGAAGAAGCTTGGCCTTTCAACTTGAAAGCATGGCTGCTTGCGCCTGGACTCAAGTCACAGTTGTTGTGTTGCTGCCTGGAGACTTCTGAGTATAGATTTCGATTGAGGTAATGTGTGCCAGGCTGAAGAAGTGGCTGGTAGCTTTGGCTTGTGAGCAGCTGCCTTCGGTTCCTCTCGGAAGGTCTGCTAAAATCGAAGGTTGCTGCTAGGCCTCAATCTCTGCGCACTTGGCCATGAGCTGGGTAATATCCAAAATTCAATCTGATTGTTTACCGATACATTCTAGGTGCTATCCTATAAGCGGCATCGCAAAACGACCCAAAATAACACCCCTCTAGGTCAGAGCCACACGCAAATAGCTTTCTCCAATACCCCTTTGGCTACAGATGAGGCCAATTGAAGTTCCTGGCACCTTGCCATTTGGGGAGGAAAACCAATACCTGAAGATCCTGGAAGATGCCGTGTCTTGCCAGGAGCCTGAAACCATTTGGAGTTGCGATATGGAAAGATGGTATCTTTTTGGGGGTCCTTATAATAAGGATCATAATAAATTGGGGTCTATATTTTCCCCTATGTAGGGAAACTACTAAACCCCAAGGCATGCCTCCAACTTGGCCAGTCGGCACTGCACAGCCTCTGCCTGCCGCAGCTTGTAAGAAAGCTTTCCTATAGGGTCCAAGGACCCAACTTAGTTGGGGTTTAGGTCCCAATTACCA
This sequence comes from Symbiodinium pilosum, assembly GCA_905231905.1. Classification (NCBI taxonomy): domain Eukaryota; class Dinophyceae; order Suessiales; family Symbiodiniaceae; genus Symbiodinium; species Symbiodinium pilosum. The sequence goes on from CAJNIZ010021112.1 coordinate 150,875, forward strand.
TTCAGATTATGATATTTGGGCCCGACAGTAAACCCTCATTATTTGGGTCCTTGGACCTTCTGGGTTTTCAAAACAGGGGATTGTTGGTGATTCTGACTCGCAGAAGTTTAGGATTGCTATGCGGGCAGCATATCTTGAAGTGGAGTTTTCTTTGACCCACTGAGTCATGCAAAGGAAAAGGTGCGGAATTCATTCCATAAGACTACAAGAAGCACCTACTTCCATGATCTGCACGCGCTGGGACAGCTCTGACGCCACTCACTGCAGGCTATAGCCAAGGGATTCAAGATTGCCTCCTTCACCTTGTCCTCCACTGCGGATGGTTCCTTGTGGCGGCACACTCTTGTTTGTGGGCCAGACTTTAAACACATCGGGCGGCAGCATGCATCATGTATCTTCAGATGCGGTAGGCTGACTTCAGCATGCTCAAACCACACGATCTTTGACTAGGATTGCCACACCAAAGCTAATGCCCCAGTCAAGGTATGGGGGTTACCCTTTGGGGTCCCTATGATCAGGATTCTCCTATTTGGGGGATTACGCGTGGGCAGCCTAAGGCAAGGTCCTTGAGCTGAGCCTGTAGGTCTTTGGTCACGGCCTCCAGTTTCAGAAATCGGCCCTCCAGCTCCTCAGCCTGCTGTGTTCATGCCACAAGGAGTTTGTCAAAAGTCTGGGCTGAGAAATGTTGGCAAGAAGATGCGGGGAGGATGGGTAGGACTTAGCCCTATGCTGCTTGGATGTCCAGCTTAAAGCCATGATGCCGCCAGCTTTTCCGTAAGGAGCCACCCAATGACAAGTCGAGTATAACTACTTACAGAGCCCCCGTCCACTTGGTGATCCAAGAGAGGGAATCGCAAGGTATCTCAAGAACCGATTTAAGGCATCATCCCGAGAACTTGGTCGGCTCATATTCCTGGTTCTGTTTCTACAGTTACACTACTCTCATTCTTAATAGAGTCCTGAGACCATTCCCAGGTAACCCAGGGTTCTCATTCAAAACATTGTTCCTTCCTAAGGCATTCTCCCAGCATGATCACGGAGCCCTGTGCGTTTTTGGCATCTGCTCACAGTACCCCTTCCCGTGCGAACCTCACTAAGAAGCACAGATCTTTCTGCAGGAAGTTTCAAAAGGGCTGGGCGTGAAAAAACCTGCAACACGCACGCTCACGCACGCTCCGCTGCTATGCAAATGACATGTACGGAACAACATCCAGCCACAGCTTCCAAGCCCAGCTCAGCATTCAGCTTTCCTGTTGTGCCAGCTTTGGGGACTTACTGCTTATGCGAGACCATGGTCATCCTTGAGCTGACGGCATCTATAGATTCTAGATGGCGGGAAATGCATAAGATAAAGTTAAAACAACACCTACATTGGATCCAACTTTACAAGAAAAACCAAAAGCCCTCTGGAGGGAGCAGCGTATCGCCTCGAACTGCTTCATGCGCTGCTCTAGACGTTTCTGAGCAGCCTGCAACAATATCTTAAACCGGCTACCACGCTATCTATGGACGACACGCCTGAACAGGCGAGGCAGAAGAAAACATCATTTGCAGCTCCACTCAAGAATACGGAGCTTGCGTATTCAAACATTCTTCCATCTTTCCGCCAAAAGGTGCGAGGAGCGGTATTATGTTGGGTACCACAACATCCTGCATGGTCAGACGAAGAACTTGAAAACGACAGAGGCGCAAACAAGATAGGCCATCCAGAAACAGGTACCAGATTCAACATGGGAATTTTACCCTTCATCTTCGTAGGAGATCTAGGTCATCCAAGCTGTGGGTGAACTTCAAGTTGGCCGCCTTATTGAAACTTTGGGCATGTTGAGGAGTCTTGTCCTGTTGAGACACTGGTAAAATCTCTGTCTTACTTGATAAGCTTATGCGAGTGTGCGGATCAGGAGCACCAAGCTTCCAACTTGCATTTGCGATCTTGCTGTAGGGCTGCTGATCAACTTCATTGAGGCTCTCAGAAACTGGCGAGAGCCCAACCATTATAAAAGAAAGGGATGAATCTAGATGTGGTGAGTTGCTTCAAGTTGCACATCCTTCTAGCGTGTTCGAGCGGGGTGGCCAAACCTTTGGTAGCTGAAATCTTTCAGGAGCGAACAAAAAAAGACACAGGGCGGTGTCGCCTCTTCAACGCTGTTGCCAACCAAAAAAGAGCGGCCAGTAAGATAGTGCATGTACATGAGTGCACTGCGCCTTGGACTGTCATTGAAATGACCTTGCCTGTACCTGACACCTTTTTCTTCGTCCAAAAGATTGAGGTTCAGAGTGCTGAGTACAAATCGGTGCCACGATTGCACATTTTAAAGCTTGGACATTCAGCCGATCCCAAAGAGGACAATCTCAAAGCTAAATTCTTTTAGCCCACGTGCTGACCCCCACTAGCAACCTCGTCGTGAGACAATCTGGTGCCAAATCCGGAAAGCTCCGTGCCAGTTTTGCCCAGGCGGTCCTGAAATGAGAGAGAGAAAGATAGAGGGATGGCAATTTTTGCCAGGTACACTTGTTGTGTGCGGGTGCTGCTGATGCTGCTGCTTGCAATGGCTAAATATGGCGCTTCAGGCCCCCGCTCCCCCACCGCTGCGGCCACCTAACACTAACTGCAAGGAAGTTACCTTTGATGCTGCTATGGCTGTTCTTGCCCTGTGGTGCTTCTTCTCAGTGAATCTCTACGTCATGTCTATATCCAAGCTAAAGTGAATCTGCGACAGTACCTATCATGACACACAATTCGAATTTGCAATTGCGCTTATGAGATTAGCATGGAAGGTAGCCCTGCTTGATTACCAAAGGCTTCCCTGTGCAAGGGTTGATGCTGGCTCTACTTTGGTTCCTATTTGGGCAGGAAGGCAGTGAGATATGATGCCTGTGTCGCTATACAGCAAAGCCCTGAACGCATGCGGGCCTAGAGCCCAGCAAGAATACCTTTGATTGGGAGGAACCTTTTTTGCAAAGGCATCAAGGAGTGCATCTGCTTTTGTCCTCGACCTGCGCCAGGCCACGCTCCAGCGCCTCACAGGCTCCCGAGTCCAGGCAAAAATGAAAGTCAATGCTGCCAGCCCAGCGTTTGTTGAACAGTGCTGACAGATTTCTTGCGCTTTGAGCTGAATAAGTATCAGGGTTGCTGCGCACATGACATTGGTATGGTACCTCCCCGGCTTCTGACAGCTGGCAAGGTGTGCAGTGCAGGAAGCATCGGTCGACACGCGGCGCACTCACAAAGCTTCTGCCTGTCCTCCGCAGTCTGTGTAGACGAATGATGGCCAGGCTTGCTTACTCTACGATACTCAAAGCGTCCTGCGCTTAAGATGTTCATGCAGTGCACTGGGAATGGTCATGAGGTGGGTGTTTTTCAGGTTGAACCGAGTAAGGCTCTACTCCTGTCATGACATACTATACCCAAAAAGAAGATAGTCTTTCTCTACATTGCTGACTACCCATTCAGAATGCTACGCCAATGCCGGTCCAGAAGACTCTGGCCTGTATCTTTGCTGTGCCCTGTGCCGTCTCGTGGACGCAGCGACCGTGCCTTGCATGGGCTTATGCTCAATCCTGGGTCTCTGGACAACAAACTATAACAATATAACTAATGGTGGTTAAGTCCGAATGGCAATATGAAAAGTGAGGTCGACAAGATCAGTCATCAAGAGTTAGCCCCAATCGAGCCCTTCAGCGAGTCCGGCTCAGGTAAATATCAAGAATGATTGGGAGGATGTTGAGGATGTCAGCAAAGCGTCATTGGATAATTTGAGGCTTATGCACTGTCAATGGATGGATCTGAAACATTTGGAAACATATTCTTATTCGGCAGCATCAGATTCCGCATAGTAGCTAGGAGCTTGTGCTCAGTAGTATGTAACCCATACCTATCTATATATATATATATGAGGCTACTGCTCCCAAAAGCGGAACTTGTAGACATTTATGCACCTATCAACTCTCCACCTGGCCCTATCCAGAAATGATCAATACCCAACAAGCGGCTTCTCAAAGCAACCTTCATATTTTTATGTGTGCTTAACGAAATCTCTTGCGTAGCGTTGGCCCCTGTTGGTTATGTGCGGTTTAGGGAGTATCGGTTGAGGGTTGGCCCGTAGTGGTTTTCGCCAAGATTGTAAGATGTTGAATCTCATGACAAGCCTAGGTCCAGGTAGTAAAACATAAAAACAAAGATAACCAAAATAATAGTAGTAAGAACATTCACCTTGGGCCCCAACGCTTCGTCCTGGGATTCGCAAAGCGACTTCTGCGCTTCAGCCGTCTTTAGGGCCTCAGGGTCTGGGGTTTAGGGTTTGGGGCGTAGTGAATGGAGGGGCTCCTATTATGTGGGAGAAGGCAGGGGCTATCATGGTGCTATTATCGGGTAATTCTAGGGGTGCATGATATCCTTAGTCTCTCATACTGGTCCCAACTACGCATAAACACAAAAGTGACAGTCAACACCAACCTAGAGTGCGTGGTGCTTTGTCTAATGCTGGAGCCATGGGCCCTTCTACCCACCCCTAATTTGGGATCCTGCAATACTGTTTCTATACCCTATAGAAAACCACAAGCGCCGATGCTAGGAACCGTAGACTTGTGGGATGTGTTTCTTGCGTGTTTCGGGCTGCATGTTCATGGATATTCGGGCTTGCGCTTCGGTGTCCACAGCTCGGATTTGTGGGTTAGGTGTGGCGAGCTTTTTGTTTTTCCATATTTTTGATTTGGGATGGAAAGTTTCTTGGCCTTGCATGTGTACCTGCTACTGTCAGGATCCAGAGCATTATCTCATCATGCCGATAAGTTCAGCACGAGTACAAGCAGCAACACCAGTAGCATCACTGCCGCCATTGCACCAGCACCATCGCCATCGCCCATCACCAGCACAATACCAGCATCAGCACGTGTGAATGAGGGTGCAGCCGAGGGTTTGGGCCTTGACAACTTGAGGTTTGCGGCTCCAGCGGAGGTTACAACTAAGGATTAAACAAGGGATCCATGCTAGGATTCATAGGATCCGGTCCATGAAGCTTGTCATGGCTGCTGTATGGAGTTTTGATGACTTGATTTCACAGCCACGGCTGTGAATAATTCCAATGCTGCTGCGATTGAAAATGATATAGTCTAACTTGCTAAACACGGCAAAGCATCCCAAAACTCACACTGTACGCAACAAAATCTTGCAGAAAGACGTGCCTAATCTTGCCACCGAATCCATTCTGTCTACGCACCATCCGCTTGCGGTTGAGAACTAGATTATGCTGAAAGGCACCTGTTACCTGTTACATCTTGAGTTCACACGTGGGAGTGCAGGTGACCGGGTGGGCGGCTTCAGATACAAAACTAGGCCCACATGTTCCAAAACTCGATTGCAACTATGTGGGACATAGTATGTATATGTACATATATATATATATCTATCTAAATTCCCTGCCTACCTGTAGATCCTAACACCCCGGCCGAGGTGCTACTCTCAATGCGCGCTGCGCTCCCGCAGCCAAGGCCGCCTGCATGCCAGCAAAAACAGGGCTCGGCCTGTCGCAGAACCTAGAAAACAAATGATTGCAATAACACAACGTGTTGGTGCCTGTTGTGTGGCGGTGGCAGTGGTGGCAGAGCGAGGAGTGCAGAGGGGGGAAGCGGCGAGGGTGGCACCGCCCTGCGAGAGGGGAGGAAAAGCAGCAGAGCAGCGAGAAATGCAAGGAGGCCACACTACCCTTCGGGCAGTGTTCAAGAGTTGCGGTTCGCGCTTGGGCGTGCGCAAGCGCGGGGTGTTGGCCGATCACATTTGCGCAGGGGCCCACGTCTCCACTGTTACCGTTCCAGCTGCACTGACTCAATGTATAGATACTTATAATACATATGTACATTACATATATACATATACATATATATATACATATGTACACATATATATGTATATATCGGCCCCGATATCAGCCGCTATAGAGCTGGCCAACTGTTGTCTGCCTGGGTCCGCTCGATCGCTTGCAGCCTGCAGGCTCTGCCAAAACTTGTACAGACTTGCTCATCAGGATGATGGTAATGGTGATGGTGATGGTGGTGATGACGATGATGATGATAACCGCTCAAACATCAACTTGGTGATGTTGTTGATGCAGTTGAGGCTTCGAGATACAGGTTTCGTTCTGGAAACGTGACCAAAGTTGCTACGCTACTTGGACCATCACAGCCATCCGCTGTCCTGGTTGTAGTCATCCCGACTTGTTCACGATGCTATCATCTTGTTGACAAAAAACGTTGCACTTGTCGTGAGGGCTATTAGGGTCTTTTTGAACATGGGGTCGTCTGCATAGGCCCGCTCCCTTCCATCAGGACCCCCACCCCAAAAAACTCACGGACATCTTTCTCAGACCAATCGCGTTGTGCCCTTCTCCGCATCTCGAATCAAAGTCTTGGTCAGGCTTCGCTACACAAGGTCATAACGCAACGTCAGAGACCCAGTAACTGTCCGCTATAATTTTCGGTTCAATATTCCTAGTCTAGCCCCATACTAATGACGACGGCTCTCTAGCCCATTCTTGCACCAACATTTACATTCACAAATATGCCTAAGTAGCCCTGTATACACTCACCAAATATAAAAATCTTTACACCATGAACAAATCAATTTCAGCTGCTTGGACCCAATCCTGACCCGGGCCAGCCTTGAAGAAAACGAGTCGACGCAGTCATCCATCCTCCTGGGCGTTTTCAAAACCCGGGGATAGGAGGATCCCAAATATGAGGCGCCCCCTTTTTTGGTATGACGTCGAGAAACGACGCGCTAGTCAGGATGCCAGAATCAAAAGGCGCCGTAGGCAACGCAGGAACGGCGAGTGCATCTGGAAAATCATTAGGTTGGTTTAGCCATGATTGGCTGCGAAAACACAGGCCATGTAGTGCACGTCTGGGTTTCCAGTTTACATTTTTGCTGTGGACTGGTGGAGGTTGCTCAAAACAGGACCCTTAAGGACGCTTGGAGTGTACCATCTGTCCCTAGCAAGCTCCACTCATGCCCCATAGGCATCTAGGCCTGCAATGCTACAGATCCTCCCCGGCACAGCAACAGCCCCAGACTCGAATCCTGAACCCAAATTCAGTGCAGAAAGGGTTCGGCGTCCGAGATGTTTGAAGCTCCTGCCAGGGGAGTACATGCCAAAAGTAAATGCTTCAGTTACATCTTAGCTGGGCAGGATTGCCCCTCCAAAGCTTGTATGCCGTGTGCGAATGACACTTGCAGCTAGCAAGTTAATGACTAGCTACAGAGTCAAGGAACGAAGCCGTTCTGTACACATGCAAAGGGCATCGTTTACCAACGGTATTTCTCACATCCAGTCCCTGTTTCAGAAGGAGCTAAGTAATTCAATTGGGCATTTGAGAGATGCTACCAGAGCTATATAATACTAATGCGTGGACAGTTTAGGCAATTCCTCAATTAGGCTGTCACAAAACCATCATGCAAACCGAGTTGAGGGTGTCCTGATCTTCCTGTAGACCTTGGAGAGTGCTCTCCAGCCTGACAGGCAACCGCAGGGAGCAACGACTGCTGCAGATAAATCGTATCCTCCGCAGCACAGCTGGTTGTGGTTTGGGCCTCTTCTTCCCAAGGCCCAAGTCAAGAGTTTGAAAGCTTTTGGGGCCGCATTGAATCCAAGCCCTTAAGTTGACCAAGGCTAAGTTCTTGTTGGGCGCCCACAAAACTGCCTGTATAAACCTTTTCAAGAAAATCACGTGAAGAATACACAGTTCCCGCACAACCCTGATGTAGGAATTCTGCCCGACAGGGACACCGCCGCAGAAGGTGTACCCCAAGGCTGGATTCCTTTGGGCACATGGTCCCTGAAAAGGACCCCCCCATGTTGCAAATGGCCTACGGAAGCTAGTATATTAGTATATAGTTAGCATGTTAATGACTGTTCCTGGTTTGCGCGATTGTGATTTGAAGTGAGTTTCGTAGGATTGCTGCCCCAACCCTCAACCGCGCGTGCTTGCCCATGGCCTTACCATCTGCCGCTGTTGGGCTAACTGCAGATCCTCATGCTGTCTAACCTGGTCAGGAAACTGCTAGGTAGGCAGATTATGAAACTCTAGTGCTTTCCGTACAAGTTCTTGCGAAAGACTATATGATGTTACCTTGTCATAAGTTGGGCTTTTCCCAGCTTGCATTAGTAGCCCTTGAAGCTGAAGATTTGGGATGTATGGGGGCCTACAGGGCCTACATGGCATGGGGCCTTCCACAACAGCAACATAAAGGAAGTAGAGTGGACGGAATTGGGAACGATCCTCTCCCTGCACTACCCACCCCATTGGCTTAGTAGCAGGCATTCCCAGCACTAAAAAATCAGTTTCCTAGCTTGCGCAAACATGATTCGAATGAGCATTCCTTCCTTGTGAGAAGCGTCAGTGGCCGTATTCCAAAGGCAATGATGCATCAGTGCAATCCCCGATGTTGTTTTGTGGCATCTTACCAGGTCTCCTGGCCCTGGTGCTTGGTAAGAAGTGAAGGAATTGATCGTGTCTAGTCCATTCCCTGCTTCATGCCGGCAAGCGTGTAGGAACTCTCCCAAATCAGGGTCTCGGTTTCTCTCCTTAACACAACAGGAACCCCTCTGCTTCGAACCTCAGAGAAGGCCCACTATTCTGACTCACCTGCACTGAAGAGAATCACTGATAAAGGAAAATCTAGCCATGAAAAAATAATCGAAGACCAGACAGCTGCAGACAGCCAACTGCTCCTGCTCCACAGCGCTGCTTCCTCCTACAATGTGCCGCCGCCACAACCGCCACAACCGCCACCACGGCCCTGCCGCCAACGCCGCCACCACCGCCACCGCCGCCACCGCCACCCCCGCTGCGCTGCCACCACCACCGCCATTGCTGAAGGGGGCATGACAAAGTTATTTGGTAGTTTCCATAACGTGGGGGCCCGGATATAGACCCAATATGCTATAATGCCTCTTATTTTACGGACTCCCAAAAAAGATCCCTACTTCCGGAAGCCCCATTCTCCGATGCTTTCCTAGCCGTTGCCTGGCGGCTGAGCCTTTGCAGGGACTCGTTGAAGAGCTCGAGGCGGAGGTCGCTATCCTGCAAATCCCAGACCCAGAAGGACCACAGTACAGTATTTGTTCTTTTGTTTTCAGTTGGGGGGTGGATGCGTTTTTGGAAGGGTGGCTATCGGATTTGGGGGTTCGGCTATGCACATGAAAGAGATTTGATTTCAGCTCCTCTCTAAGAAAGCTGGGCAGGCCTTGGCAGTGCTAACATGGGTAATCGGAGTGCAAGTGATGGGCGGACTGTACTATGCTAACTTAGGGCAAGTTCCATATGGGTACTTATACAGAATATGATAACAAAATAATGACGGATTTGGAGGCAGTCTAGAGACAAACCCTTGCAGGGTTAGTTCAATTTCCTACTCGGAGTCCAGCCGAATGTGGCAAGAAAAATGCAGGAATAAGACTCCGCTATTCGTCTGTCGTGGGCGGTGTCACTTGTCAGGAAGCAGAGGAGCGACAAGCTTTGTTTTTCCCGACTCGTGTGTGGGTACGAGGTAGTACGAGGTCCGGACATGTGCTTTGACAGTTTCATTCATCGCGGTGGGTACTGTATCCTTCCCTATTTCCAGGAAGAGCGGAACTTTGGATTCACAATCAAAGAGGCTTGCTGCCAGGCTTCATGCAGCCTAGCAGCAAGCCTCCTTGATTGTGAATCCAAAGCCCCGCTCTGCAGCCGGGTAGCCTGCCATGCTGCTCTGCATTCTGAGCCAAAAGCCGCAACCTGCAACCACAGCCGGCAGAATCCCCGCCGCTGCAAAGTGCTATGGCGAAGAGAGCCATCCACAACGGGTAGGCTAGAGCCTCAATGTTGGATGATGCGAATCACGGGCCTCATTCTGTTTGCCACTGGCAAGGTGCAGGCGACCAACGCGAGGTCGAACGGGATTGCTTGCCTTGAAAGCCGTCAGACTTTGGTAGTGAATTTGCCAGAAGGCTGCAGGCGGCCCTCGCGGCGGCCACGGCTGAAAGACAGCGTAAGGCTTTGGAGGCATGTGTGTTGCGTTGGGGTTCAGGGTTTTGCTTTGGAGCAAACTTTGTCTCGACGGAAGCAGTACTACATCCTGAGCATGGAGGCCTTCATGCGGAAGTGTTGCGAAGCTGACGTCTGTGCTCCTGAGAAACTTCCCGAATCCGGACTAGAGCAGGACCCTTGGAGCTATAGGGCCCTAGGGTTGCAGTGGCATCAACATTTTGAGAGACCCGTATAAAAGATTGTAACAGTCCACATTAAACGGTTTGCCGGATCGAGTGACCTCCGGCTGACGTATAACTTATGAAAAGGTCTATATGTGACGTACATTTGCAAAAGAATTAATAAACACGCTCTGTGCTTGCCAGTCTGGATGACTAGCTGTAGTCGTAACTGCACCTGCAGCACTGATGATAAGAGCAGCAGCAGCAGCAGCAGCAGCAGCAGCAGCAGCAATGGAATGATACCAGTTGTCTCGCTCCTCGCTGGGTGCATGCTGCCCATATGAAGCCGGCGAAGGCGGCACAGAGAGCTGGCGCGGAAGCATACAGCAGTTAACGGCAAGCATGCTATTCAAACAGCTTAGTGTCGTGACACCAGTTCACTTGCTGGAACAACGCCGAGAAGAAAAGGAGCCATACTGGTCATCATGAAGCTGAACCGTGAAGATACTTACAGTAGCAATTACGGTGGAGTCTAGCAGCGGTACAACATATCATGATATGCATACATGGTACGAGTAGGAGCAATGGTTTCGAAAGGGGACTACTTTGTCAAAGCCAAGAAGGCAGGCAGCTTCTGACGTAAGGGACCTTGAGTTTCACAACCAACCGTGACGCACGTTGCAAAACATCTGTAGGGCAAAATGCATCCCTCAAGTATTCACAGCCTGCGACGGGAGGGGAGCGTGCAACGACCGCAGGGACAGCGGCCGAAGACCTCGAGTGATGGAATCAAATACGCGAACCATCTCAAGCCAGGAAGCACACTGAGTTTCATCTGTGCGGCTCATACGCCATGCGTCTGCCGGCTGCTATAATCATCTAAAAACAGACAACGACGAGACCAAGATATGCGTCCTAAACGGGGTGAGGAGGAACATCGAACTACACACCGCTCTGCCTTACAAGCAAGGGCCCTGCGGTGAGACTGGAACAGGGCTTAGGCATGAATGGGGTCAGTTCCACACGCTGCGCAGTTCCTAAGCTGCCTGAGATTCCGCGAAGAAGACCTCTGACGCCATGACAGAACACGAGAACAAACCAACAAAAAAGCTGCACCACCTCGAGACAGGGGTATAAGGTGCTCAGAAGCCCGCGTGCTCGGGATATAAGACTTTCGATATCAATGTGTCTTATCCAAGCCCTTCCACATGCACTACTATACAAACTCCCTGCGCTTTCCTCTCTAACCCCCAGGGAACTGAACCCAAACTCTAAATGCAACTTGAGCCAAAACGCAAACCCTATAGCCCACCCTGAAACCTCTGAAACTGGCTAAGGTGTGAAGGCGGGCTACCCTGGTCGTGGCCGGCAAGGCCGTTCACGGCAGGCATCTCCAAACGCAGGGTTGATGGATTTTGGGTTTCTTCACGGCAAGCGCTAAACATGGCACCAAAGGGCATAATGTATATTTCTAGCAGGAAATTTGCTTCGAATTCTTGCCCTGTCAGGTTTGTGGACCGGGCCGCTTTAGGTCATCCTGGTGCCCTGGCTCATGGAGCCCAAAACAAGTTGTAGCTTGAATTAAAACACCGCAGGTGAGAACAGCGGGATCTCAGGATCCTGTGCATCTAGGCTGAATGGATTTCACAAACGCTTTTTCAGATGGGGCTGCATGTGGGGAATGATGCAGCTACCTGCATGTGTGCCTCAAGTCACGACCCTTCAGACATGAACGCCGCACCTTCCATCAAAAGCTCGTGAAACCAAATCTACGTCTACATCAGCATTCTCAGCATTTCAAAGCAACCAGCTGCACCCCCCCGCCCTCGGAAACCTGCATCTCAAACTCGTAGCCGCTGTCCGGGCAATCATGCAAGACAAGGGCCATGGCTGCTGCAAGTCAAAGCAAACAACACCTGTCTGGCAAGGCTTGCTGCCTTGCGTGTGTAGGCTCCTGTCGCAACTCCGCTTCTTTTAGTGCATGCTGTTTCATGCTGTTCGCACTCATGTTTTGTTCACACTGCGAGTTAGAAAGGTGTTCCGTTCCTGCGAGTTGCTAACGCCTGGATAACATGGCGCCGTAGGCTGAGCCGACAAATCACCGAATATTATTCAGCTGGAAATAAACGAGCGGTCTGCAAAACCTCATGGGCGGCTTTATGCATATTGGTGGAGAATGATTAGGGACATAGGGCACCGGAGGCTACAGTACACAGGGCAGAGGAAATCCGCAAAGGACATCAATGAATTGGGCATGAATTTTGCTGAGCCCCCACGCCAGTTTCTCCCGAGCCTGCTGCTGTTAGAAGGCATCGAAGGAAATATGCGTAGCCCAGAGGGAGTATGAAAGTGATTGACAGCACGGCACGTAGACTGTTCTCACTTCCTGACCCTGCACGAGATAGCATTGCAGGCCATCTACAGTCGTAGCAAAGAAGTGGCAACAGTGGCTGACCTTCATTCTGCAGGCAGCTTAGAAATTGATGAAATCTTCTTGTTCTGCTCTAAAACATCGCGCCTTCATCTGGTTCTGCCTTGGATGCGCTGTGGGAATTCACAAAAACGTGCTAAGAACCTGTTTAGGATGTTGAAGGTGTCTTGGTACTGTCGCTGTTTTGTTGGGCGTCGGTTGCCATTATCCCGCACAATAAAGGCACTGGGACCGTTCGGCAGAAACACATTGAGGTACAGGCCCGTTGATGCATGCAAATACAGTATCGCTGGCAATTGTCCAAGCTCTCTGCACGAAGCAGTATTCTGGGGCAGCCGTGAGGGGCTTGGGGCACAGGCTTCAGAGGTATTTGGGCCGACTGCCCACGATGATCTTTTAAACCTTGGTGGCCAAAGGCGAAGTAGACAGAGCTGCAAAGATTCTCAAGTTGGATCTTTGGTTTTCACGCCAACTAGTTCCTACCTCTGGTCCAATTTACATCTCCACTCCACGAAGTTGAAGCATCGTTAATCTGGAAACCAACTAAACACCATGCCTTGTCGAGCCTTTGGGCTTCTGCATGGTAAGGTCCTGAAACCCACCCTACCCCGGATCCGGACTACACTACTTGTAAGCCGGAATCGCGGCCAAGTGCTAGAGCCTCAGCCGCCCAAACCCTATGCCCTCAACACTGGCAAGCCCAAACCCCAAACCGTCAATCTTGAAACCCAAACCCAAGCAAGCAATCGAGCTCCCCTTTCCAAGCGTCTCCAAACACGCCCTCTGAAGTTCGACGACTACATGGAAGGTCAGCGGAACTTAACGATTATACTTCCTACCTCTAAAAACCATTTAATGACCACAACAAACCGCATTATGTAGCAACTTACTAAGTCCCCTGAGCTCCGAAGGATCCCTGCGCGGCCAGTCTCCACAGAGTTGCAAGGTCTCGGTGAGGCGGTCAGCGTCCTCAGCAGCGGCTGCGGCGGCAGCAAGCTGCTCCTGCAAGGCAAACGGAGCATTGCACGATGTACTGTAGTTGCAGTAGTAGTAGTAGTAGTAGTAGTAGTCGTGGTGAGCATGCATGCTACAGGCTACAAAATGACAAACACATTGGAAGTCCCTATTGACAGTTGAGGCTCTCTCTCTCGTCCCAGCGAGCTACAAGCACACCTAGACTAAATGAAGGAATGGAAGAAATTAGGTGTTGACGTCCTGACGGGTCAGTGTGCTTCAGCATTGCTCATGAAACGTAATTTAAAAAATCCACACTCTAAACTCCAAAGCCCTTAGAAGAAAAATCCGAAGCTCTGAAAACCTAAACCCTGAAGCAAGCTAAACCAGTCCTGCAGTGCGGCACGGGATGCGGCCTGTTCACGAGCATGTTTAGGGTTTAGGGCTTAGGAAAGGAATTTCGGGGACACCAAGAACTTCACCACCCGCAATTTCCTAGAATTTACAACTTGGACCATAATCTTGACAAGTTGACATAGAGCATGGGGATGTGAGATTAGGTCGATGGCTGCTTTTGCCATACAACTCCGATGTAAGAGACCAGATCCTAGGAGAATGCATCCTGTTGAAGCCATTCACTTCTTATTATTCTTTCCTGATGTCAGCTGGCAGGCTGTAATCTGCTGCTACACATCCCTGGAAACGTGATAATCTCGCAGCCAAAAGAAAGGCACCGTACAGACCTTTCTACCTGAACCACCACCTGAGCCACAGTCTGGACTCCCAGTATCCCCTTAATATCCCCTATAAAAGTCCCTATGGTATAGACTAGGTAATCCCGATGTAACCCCCCTTGGAGGATTTTTAGACTATGGCACGCTTGGGGTGAGTTCTTGTGATGTCAGTGGAACTTTCCCAGGCCCAGGCCTCGGCTGCACGACTTGGGCTGGAGCCTTTGGCCTGCGGCCACGGGGAATATGGAGACCCTGGACTGCAGTTCCCTTTGGGGTTAGATAAAGTATCCCCAAAAGGAGCTACACTGACTTGAGGGCCCAGATACTGGAGATCCAATCCTTACTAAGTGTCGGAAATCTACAAAGGAGCGTGCCACCAGAGCAACACACCATCTAGCTTCCTGGGGGTTAGTAGGGATACTAACCCCCCGGTAATCTAGAGCCCTGACTCCGTAGTGCCGTGTCAAGACACAGCAGACGCTTTGGCAGAACGGCACTTGATGATAGGGGAGGAAACTAGGGAGCTGGATATATTTTGTCAAAAGAAAAACAGGAAATGATACAGTAGCAGTCACATCAGTTAGCAACCCATCCCATAATAATTTGTGACAACCACCAGCAGCAACAACTTGAGATCCCAACTAAAACTGCACCTCATAGCCGGGCAAGGTAACCAATACATCAACCCTTCGAAGCGCTGCAACCACCCCCGCAAAGGGCACTTCCAGCGTCAAAGTAAGTGCCGAAAACTAAATGCCTGGAGTGCAGTTTTAATGTATTTTCCTATGCCACAACTTTTTACAGGTCATAAGGGGATAAGACTTCTCTTTGACAAGGCTTCTACACGATGACACTACGACGAGACAGTGACGAGATTGACCCCCTTGTCGTGTCTTCATCCTTGCCCATGAACCTCATTACACGAGTAACCATCATCATCGTCGTCATCATCATCAGCAAGCAGCATCGTCATCGCCATGGCCACCATCAGCTGTAAGCACTGATTGCAATAAAGGGCACTGACACGATGCCTATCATGGGCTAGACGGGAGCTTCAGCCACTTCAAGACAGTTTACACCCTTTGGCGTTTGTGAATCCACCTGCAACACTTCGCTCGGACGTACCTTGCCCGGACGTTAACTCCACACTTCTGATACACAAGAAATCCGCTCCTGCCTCTGCCAGCAAGCGGCGAGCCTCGGTGGCTTCCGCCACAGCCTTTTCCTCCATCCAACAGCAACTGGACTTTGCAACATCTCTGCCATGATGCTAGCACAAAAGCGGAAGTCTTCATGGAATGCGGGTCTGTCATCACTTCCACACATTCCTACGACAGACGCTACACAAACGTACTGACGGACGCGCCGCGTGTACACCCAAATCTTAAGCCAACAAAAAACCCAAGCGTGCGCGCAAAAAACATAACACAAAATCTCCCTGCGACGCAGAGCTGTCATATGTTTCGCCATAATACCAGAATCATCAACAGTCATTGTTGATTTTGACCACGTATTCCTCAAATGCCCTGATCTTGTCACCATATTACGGTTTGTACTACGTCATACTATATACTACATGCTATACGTATTCGTATGGGCTTTGCAGCGATCTCCATCTCTACATATGGCGGTCGTCGTCTACAAGATTATATATAGTAGAGGTATGGGCTTCTTTGCTATTGCTATTCTCACACACTCTAAACCCTAAACAGTAGTTTCCATTTAATTTTCCATTATCCAAATGTAACCCCTATATAACCGCCAAAATACTATAGTATACTATAATATACTCTAATCGTAGTTTCCATGTTCTTTTCCATTATCCCGCTGTAACCCCCAATATTTGTTCACGGCCTCCGCAGCCTTGGCTTCAGCCAGCTGCTCACGAAGGTTGGCCTGATTGATTTGCAAGGATCAGGGGTTCCCAGCTGCCAGACACAAGGTGCTTCAAGGGTTTGGGTGTGTTGGGGTTCAGGGTGGCCTTTTGGTTTTAGGGGAGGGTTAGGCTTCAGATTAGGTTTAGGCGCTTCACATCACAAGGTCGCCGCCTGATACTGCACATTGGGGTGGCGGGGTTGGACCCAACACTGGAAGGAGGATGAGGGTCAATGCTGGAGAGAGGATGAGAACCCAAAAGAGATGCAGACATTCCGGGCAAAAGGGATCCGATCAGAAACTGATAGGTCTGATGCGCCGCCCAGGCTTCCAGCCACCAAACTTTTGGAACAACGTCAACAAGATCTAGCAATGATGGGGTTCCTTATATATAGCGGTTGTGCTGGGTGTATGCAAAGGGGATGCTTATTTAACTTGGGGGCATGCCCATGTCTCTAAGCCCACCAAGCAAGCTCTCCTCCGTGTCTTTGGCAGCCAGAAGGTGCCACTGCAAGTCGCTGTCGGGGTCTGTGCCCTGAAGCTGCAAGTCAGCTGTTTCTTGAAATGGGGTGTGCCCTCAGTGATCCTGGCGATACTTGCGGATTGGAAAGGGGTTGTGGAATATGCTCCCAAGCTTTGAGCAAGAAGTTGTGCAGAAACGCCTCGTTGTACAACGAGCATCCTCGGGTTGGTCTCTGGACTTTGGGATGATTGGGGTTCCGGGTAGCCCTGAAGCAAGCCACTAGAATCCCGCCTAGGATGTTGAAATGGAAGGGCATGTTGAAATACAAGGACAGAAGTTCAACAACTACTCGGTTCTGAAACATCCACAGCCAGAACAAGGATGATAGCCTGCACCAAAGAGATGCCAGCAGTGTGATGTAGCTAGAAGCTTCTGCTCTGTCCCTAGCCCCAGGCATCCACTACTTTGTGCCTGCCGCGCCGATGCTGCCTCGTCCAAGGCTTGAGCCTCCACGCGCTATAGGAAAGAAGCAAGCATGGCATCATGCATTGCGCGTGCGTAGCAAGACACGGACTGAAATTGAGGCTCAGCAAGATAACCCTTCAGGCGGATCTACAAACATGCTGCAATGTCGAAAGACGAGCCCCTTGCCAGCATTCTGACCCATGGCTAGAAAAAGTGTAGAGGCATGCTAACCAAGCCTACTGCGGGCTTGTAAGCCTCCGAAACCGACCATCCTCAGATGAGCGGGACCCAAATGTCAATACCTATCCAGGTATCCATATGTCACCACCCTAAACCCTGATGCCCAAGCTCCGCTTAATTTGCACACCCGCGGGAAGCCTCAGCATCGCGGGCAGCTTTCACCTGGTAGCGTAAGCAGCGGATCTTGGCCCAGTAGCAGTGATCAAGCTATAAATGTGTCTGAGACGAGGGATCCGCCTCACATCCCCCAAAGCACTATAGAACTTTAGGAGACAGGTGGGGTAGTCTGCAAGGGGCTGCATAAGCTCCGAACTTCCAACATCATCTACGTCATGACATCTTTCAGCAGGCTTTGGACCCTAAAATGCGTTGGTGGGGACCTCAGAATGCACAGCATTTCTGGAGGCAAAAGAAGGCCTACAGGCGAAACTTGGCTTGAACACTTACCACATTCTCGTGATTTCTTTTGGTAGGGTTTCCAGTTGTTCAGCTTCAGATAAGGCTTTAGAGCAGCCCGCGCCCCCAAGTAGACAAGCAATCATCGAACAAAAGCAATCAAAAAGAACAATGCCCCTGCACCACATGTTTGGGAGTTATGATGCAACGCGGCATCACTTGATTTGTCTAACTTCAAAGGAATGATCAGCAGATAGTTCTGAAATGTGATTCACTCTCCTCGCCTCAACTTCGAGCCGGGCCACATCGTCAGCAGCACGGGCCTCCCGCAGTCCGAGCTGCCAGCAGAGGATCCCGGGACTTCTCAAAGGCATTATGGCAATTGCAAGCCACGAATGAACCAGGAGCGTTCCTGGTCTTGAGGGGCACGATGCGCTGCAAAGGCCGAACGCTCCCATACACTCCCGCAGGGCCCAAGCGAACTTCTTGCATGCTTCGCCCAAAGCCATAAACACACCTGCGCACTGCTCCGGTCCTGGCCTCTGCATCTCTGGCGCTTGTGACCTGGAACGGTGATCCACATCAGCTGCCGGCGGAGTAGTGTACAGAAGAACTGACACATACTGGCGTCGTGAAGATTCAAATAAAATACGACATTATGCAGGCGTTAGTGGTCTTGTACTTTCAGGCAAGAAGGTATAGTGTACTGGAGTTCGTCATATCAGAACTATGAAAAGGAATGTGAATTTCTGGTTCGTCAGGCGTCTACATTACTCGTAACTACTTTGCAGAGTGAGCCTGTCCGGCGTCACTGCGTTTCGTGATTCCGAAGTTACAGGACTTTCGTTGTAGCTTGCTTGGGTCGCCTCACGGTACAGAGTCACTGGTCAAAGATTTTGTGGCCTTCAATAATGCCCTTGAAGTCTATGCCAGAACATCACTGCAGCACAGCACTGCACACCTACAGTAGGGATTGGCAAGCCTGAGGTATTCCTGCCAACTCCCAAGGATTAATTCGGATGTTCCTTGGCAAGCATCCCTGACGCAACATCACAGACACTCGTTAATTGGTTCGTAGATCGTGCGGAAGGTAGAACAAAGGTTTAGTTCCAAACGCATGCCGCATACCTGACATAGGAGCCTTCTTGATAGTAGAAGCCATGCGAAACAACTGCTGGCCCATGTCTGATAACGTTTTGTTGAGAGATTCCTAGGAAAGGCCAGCAAAAGCCCAGCAGCATCCATCTCCCAAAGCCGCAAACACCATGCAACCGGAAACTCCTGTGTATTTGAGGAGTAAGGTTGATTCCAGCATCATCGGCCTCCTTCTGTAGTTTCTCCACCTCGAGGGATGCCGCCGCCTGCTGCATGACAGGTACCCACTTTTTTGCTATCTCCCTCGCAGCAAAACACATCCAAGGTCAAGACAATGTCATGACAGTAAAGAAAACTAACCTTGTACTGTATCTAACCATATTATAAAAAAAAAGCAGTAGAATAGCTATCATGCTGATAGATTTAACATTCCTTTTAGTATAACTCGAGTCCGATGACTAAGGACTTTTAGGGTGAAGGCATATATGGGGACTTCATGCTGCTCTTTCCATGGTTAATGGCTGAAGAAAATAGTGAGGGTTCGCTCTAATTAGGGAGTGAAATAGGAATTGCTCAAAACAGGCGCGCAAATGCTCGGGATGTAGGAGGATTGCAGGATTGAAGCTGTAGATTTCTGTCTTTGCGGAAAACCAGCTGCAGTACACAATACAAGGTATATAGTCTGAGAACCTATCCGTAGCTCCTCGTTCGCTTTACAAACCACTCAACGAGGACGCTCAGAGTTTCACTCTAGGGGTTTGCACGCCGCGGTCAAGGAGAGAACAAAGAAGGTCATCCCAGACATGGAAAATAAGACAGAGCAGCGCGCTGTCAACAAGAGATATGAGTACACTGTGGCCCACTACGACAGTGCTTCATGAGACTTACTTGATGATCCTTATTCTTGCAACTCTTGGACCTGGCCAGGGTGTTACCAGAATGGGATACGGTTTTGAACTGAACTGACAGAAGAACAAAGACAGGGGCCAGGGCTCATATTTGTGTTGCATTGTGACCGCACGCAGCATGAAATATTCAAAGGAGTCCCCCTTATTGCCCTCACCACCCCCATGGGAGCCCTTACTTGCTGGAAAATGGCCACACACGCATGTGCTTGGCTTTCGCCCAACCTCCGCATCCCGCGCAGAAGTCAGCTCTTGCTGTAGCTTTGCACACTCGTCGGCGGCAGTCGCCTGCATCAGGACCTATATGATGCCTCCCCAAACGGTCCAAGAAGCTGTATAGTGCGCGCATTGGGCCCACATGGGTTCCTATGTAGATACCTTGAGCCGATGTAAGTATCGGTCTGTAAGAAATAGTGTTGCCGTCGCAAAACGCGTCTGTTTACACCAGCTGCTCTTTTTTTGCAAGAAGTTATGACGAATGCTACTATGGATGCAGAAAAACAGTGGTGCTCAAGCAACCTCAAGCAGGATTATGTTGTTTGCTACGATACCCTGCGCCTGGCTGTATATCTTCGCTATTGCTTCTCTATGGTTGTTTCGTTGTGGCTGGCAATTGCTGTTGTTTCTGAAGAGATGCTCTTACTCACTGATAATGCCCGCTGCCCTTTTAATGTAAGACACAGGTCTTAATGGCGAAATGGGGATCATTGAAACATGTGATCACACTCTCCTGTGATGCTGCTAGGGCTTTTACGAATTGCACGTGTCTGCACAGCTTTCGATCCGGTTTGGAGGGAGAGAAAGTGTCAGTCAACGCGTTGGATCTGTCGCCCTGTCCCAGTAACCTATATAATACCAGGAGATACTCTTCAGGATATGTGAGGGTTTTTGAAAGCACGAACGCCTAACCTTCGTGTAAAGGAGGGGATCGTCCGAATCCTTCCCAGTTGCGGGAAGACAGACTCCCTTTATCGACAATTTCAAACCCCTACCCATGATTTTGAGAACCCCCCATGCTTCCAAGGACTAACTATAATTAGGGGCCTCGGCGTCACGCGCAGATGAAAGCTCTGCGCGAAGCTTGTCGACCTCGTTTTCAGCGGCTGCCTGGCCATGTTATGATTCAAAGCTGTTCTTATCCCTATTGCTATGCTGTGAATTATGGGTATTGTGAATGTTGATCTATGCATGCTGCTTCGATTGCCATCGAAAGACCATTTGTCGGACTGTCGTCGTTCCGGCATGAAGCAAGTCTGTGAACCTCATCAGCTGATACTCGCCAACCCCTTGCAATGGCCGGAGCGCGGAAACCCTCGCTTGCGAAAAAACCGAAAGAAAGAACAAAAAAAAAACTATACCAGACTGTTGCTGGGTAGGCCCGCCTAGACATCAGTTGCTGTGACGTGCAAGGTGCAGACTCGGATAATTACTTAGGGCTTGTGGTGGAAGGGCCCCAGATCAGGCCCAAGGTTTTCTGGACGCAGCTAGATGGATTAAGCAGATCTGCAGCTTCCTCGCTCATCCCTTTGTCATTTTAATGAGCGTCGCAATAAGTCTCTCACTATCATTACGGGACATGCCGTCCTTCCCAAGGGCTCTTCCAGATTTCCTGGAGCAGAGCTCGAAAATTACAGCATTCAGCTGAGCCCAGAAGCGATTTGGTGATGAATAACTACAGAGCTGTTTGTAGACAAGCATTGGTATGGCTACCTGGGCACTTGTGTTCTTGCAATGGTCTGTCCTGTCTGTCCAGGGGCTCATCTGAATCTAACGTCTGTGCCATTCTGCACATGAGAGCTCCACCCACCAGCACGAAAGAGGTTAACGAGGACATTGCAAATAACATGATGGTATCCGGCTGCTCTTGGAGGCTCGGCGTAGAAGGCATCCTCTGTGTCGGAGTCCATCGCATGGTATTCCACTCCGGGGATCCTGTCTGTGTCTGCATCACCCCGGTAGGGACTGTCTGGGCTACTTCGGTCTCCCACACGAGGCAGCCGCCTATCATCATCCCTGAACGGATCTGAGTGGAGTCCTCCTGCGGAATCTGCCGCATTCTCTGCCGGCGACGTTAGGCGCAACTGGGCCGCAAGGTTGCGAGCCAGCTCCTCGTCTCCCGCCAGCTCCTGCTGACGCCGTCTCCGCTCCTCTTCGTCCCCATCTGTCCGTCCAGGGGGATACGCAAAGGAGGACGTGGACTGTCCCCCAGATCTGGGCGGTGGCGCCCGCTCGAAGGTATCCAGCGGCACAGCCTCAGCCATGGCAAGCCCAAGCAGGTCCCCTTGCAACTACTGTATCTCAATCTGCAACTCTTGAACCCAAGTGTCCTCACAAGTGATCACTCACATGCTTCGTCGCAAAGAATGCGCTGTGAATGTCTTTAGCCTCAGCTAGCCCAGATTTATTCTGGGCGAATCTTAGGAATGATGATCGGCGAGCTTGTGCGCGCTTCGAACTGCATTCTGACCAAACCCTTAAACCATCGCGAAACCCGAGCTACACAGTCCACAGTCTGGTATGCCTTCTCAACCCTTTGCAACACCTATCTCAACCCCAAGCCGGAAGCCCGCAGCAACAGCTGTCTTCCTTCTACTACTCTCGTCGCCCTGCGAATATTAGCCGCAGCTTTTGCTTACCCATGCTAGTGCAAAATGGCATAATAAGCATGACAGTAGCTGCGTGAGCAAAAGCACGGCCTGGCTTTCCTTGGCCGATGCAACTTCCGCTTGCAGCTGCGCAGCTGTGCCAGTTGCTTCGGCCTACCGCTGAGGATTTTGAAGGGCTGCACATGGATTAGGGATGTAGGGTTTCGGGCTTTTGGTGGGCAAAGACTTGCAACACCGCCATGGTCTTGGTGTTAGGGGCGGGATGTAGCGCAAAGGGTGGAATAGTTCAGTAGGATTGAGAATATTGACAAAGGCCATCAGTCTTGGCAGCAACTACTATGGTTGAAATTGCCTTTGGCACCCTTCTAGTGGGGCCGAAATGGCTGAACAATCGTACCCCAAGGAAATATGACCCCCAGTCAGACGTAAACCACTTCAACCCCATAAACCACATAAGCCCTTGATCTACAAGCTGCCACTGTGAGGACCTACCAAGGCCAACAACCTCAATAAGGGCGCATACCTTGAACTATACTTCGGCTGGCAAGATATCGAGGAATGTTCCTCAACTGCACTGGGTTGTCGAAGACACATGTCAGAAATGTTCCTGAACGGGAGCGTGCCGTCCATGTAGCTTTGCCTTTCACACGCCATGAATGCATTCCTTGAACTCCACTACAATTACAGGGTCTGAGTATGCTATTCAAGGAATATTATCGGAATATTCCTCAAGTCCTAATCCCTCATTCCCAAGTATAAGCTTGACTTCAACCCCCCCGAAAACCTAACTCAACTGGATCCGTGTTAAAATAATCATTATCCCAAAATCACCAGCTATAGGATCCTGGGTCTTACTGGTACCGAGTTCAAGGGCCTAGGTCCGTATGCTACGAAAAATGGCTGCTATCTACAATAGCAGTGACAAGGGACTACAGGATAGGACCCTCCCGTTGACTTGTACCTTAAGATTTTCGCTGCCTAGCCCTCGATTCTTTTTGTTTGATAATTGGGTCTTGTCTACCTGGGAACCCTAAACCCGATACGGATACAGATATGGTAGTTTCAATAAACAAGAGGGCCCCCCTACCTCAATGCACTTTCATCCCAATTTTGGAGACCCCTCCCCAAAGGAGCCCTAATCTTGGGAAACCGTACTTACTTCCTATAACTCACAAAATTCCATTTCATGTTCCATTTTCTTGTCCGGCTGATTCTCCAGTATCCGGGTGATTTCCCTCTATCCCTATCAAACCCCAAGATAGACCCTGTTCTACTATATCAGTTTCCATGAACTTCTCCATCATCCCTGAAAACCCGTATACTATTCCTACAGCCCCAAGGCCTAAACCCCAAACCCCGAAACCCTAAGCCCCAAACCCTAAAACTCTTAACCCCCCTTTAAGGCTATAGTCCCCCTTAAGTAGATAGAATATGGGGTATATGGGGATCTTATTATAATATACCCAAAGCCATATTCTATCTACTTAAGGGGGACTATAACTCTTTCTCGGGCCTGAGATGCTGCGAGCTTTTTGCGCAGCGCCTCGCAGGCCTCCTCGGCTTGAGCCTGAAGGAAAAAAATCAAAAAAAAAAGGTGCCCCTCCTCTAACAGATTACAGTAGACCCATGATTAGTAAACCCCCACCCATTCATATGGATTATAGGAGGGATCCTAATACTAAGGCCCTTAAAAGGAAGGGGGGGTATGAATCCCGGGTATACATTAAGGTTTTGGGTTGAGGTTTTACCCGTAGTATAGGATATAGGGTTTGGGGTTTAGGTAAGTGATTGCCGACACTCAATACCAGTTTCGAACAATAGCGCTACGTGAGAGCGGGAAATGCCGAAGATGGGACTATGCAGGCTTTGCTATGCGGGCTGTATTCTGGAGTCTAGATAATTCGACTAGCGCTTTGGGGTACATTATATTGTCACTCTCGTATAAGGATTACACACTCTTGGCAATCAT
The DNA here is from genome assembly GCA_905231905.1 of Symbiodinium pilosum. Classification (NCBI taxonomy): domain Eukaryota; class Dinophyceae; order Suessiales; family Symbiodiniaceae; genus Symbiodinium; species Symbiodinium pilosum. The sequence goes on from CAJNIZ010021112.1 coordinate 175,192, forward strand.
TCAGGCTTCTATATTGGGGTCCAAGAATGAGGGTCTGAGGTGTAAGGTCAACAGGTGAAGAGATTTAGAGGTCGAAGCGTAAATGGTGCAGGTTTTAAGAGGCACAGTTTATCCTAGGAGCGAAAAGTCCTGGGGTAGACAGAGGGGACTCTGTTAAATTGCCCGCAATGAGTGTGCCTTCCTAAAGCCGATTGTGCAAAACACTCAGAATCCTGAACCTCTACACCATAACCCCCATATCCATTCCTAGATAATCCTTTCATATTCCTAACATGACTCCCGTATATCCTATGCAGCTCCTATACATTCCCGATTGAACTGGGCCCTGCCTCTGCAGCCTTGCTGGCCGCCAGCTCCTTGCGGAGTGCCTCCAGCTCTTCTGACGCGACGGCCTGGGCGGCACGCGTTCCAGACTCAAGGGTTCGGGGGGCCCTAAAGTCTTTTGGGGGAGAGGAAGGACTCTGGGATTGAGAATGTGCAGGTCGAGGAGAGCTTGGGGGTTTCCAGTTTGGCATTTCTTTTGAACGCGCTTCCGGCTGCTCGAGCTTTTAGAGCAGCATGGCTCGGTCCTGAGGAGAGATTGGATGAATGACTGCTCGGCTGTTACGCTACAATTTTCCACCACTCTTGTTTTCGGCATGTTCTACCTGGTTAGGAATACACACGGCGAGCTGCGCTTCTTCTCAGTCTCCAGATAGGCATCTTAGAGCTGTTGCCCATTACTATGCCCACTTCTCAAACCTATCTTACCCTCAAGGGTGCTGATCTGCCATGCTCCGGAAATCCTTGATGGGATCCCTCTACAGGACCGCCGATTTTGCACAACACCCAGAACCCTTAATCTCTTCACCATAAACCCTATCCAATCCTGAGATCTCACATCTTCTACATTCCCAATAGCCTTGCTGGCCGCCAGCTCCTTGCGGAGTGCTTCCAGCTCCTCCGACACAACGGCCTGGGTTTGGGGAGGCTTTCGGAATTCTAAGGGTTCTTCGGCGTGGGGGAGGACTTTGGGATTGAGACTGTGAGGAGAGGTTGGGGGTGCTTCCGCCGGCTCGAGCTTGTAGGGCAGCATGGCTCGTTCCTGAGGAAAGATTGGATGAAAGACTGCACAGCGCCACGATTCTTGCTGTCGGCATGCAGACATGCAGGGGTGCTGCTCATTTCCGGCGTTATTGCCGTGACCGCCTTTGCTTTGGCATTGTTGCCGTTAAACTTGATTGGTTATCTACATATGGCGAAGCCATTCTCTTACGGTGACTCTTTTCAGTCTGCGACATGAAGGAATCTTGTACGGAGCTTCTGAATGCGCTATGGGGCTTGCACAGCCTACAGCTGACGTTCCAGGTAAACTTTTTTCGCAAGATAGAAACAGCAGGCTGTTTGGCGGGCATCCATCGTTGCAGTACGAGTCTTCGAATTGTTAAGAGCGATACCTCTCACAACGACAGCAAAAGGCCGTATCCATAAATACGATGCATTAACAGCGATAGTAAGAGCGCATAGTAGTAATAGTAACAGAAACAGGAAGAATGACAACAATAACAAATAAGCCGGGACTGACAGGTACCGTGGAAATCTCATTAAACTGCAGCCCTTGACAAAGTACATAGGCTGCAGCTCAAAAGTGTAGACTTCGGATCTTTTCAGATCCAGAAAAAATACATGCTCTAGGCCCAGATGGGCTCCTAAGGAGAGACTTAGGGCCCAAAAGTAGTTGCCATTTAGGCTCTTGGACCCTTAGTGAAAAGTTGCCAAAAAAGGGTCCCAACTCTGTAGCTTTGAAATAGCAGGCGCCGTTCACTTTTAGCCTAACTATGAGCAGTATTCTTACTAACGCATACTAATGCTGTGACTGTCTGATACCGAAACATCTTCTCATCCTTTTTATTCCTACTACGGTTATTATGTTACTCCGCCTGTTCTGATGCAGAAATGGCCTCTGCTGGAGGTCCGCTAAGAGCCTGAGCCTGCAGCAGAGAAGGAGACTTGACGTGCAAAGGGCTTCGGATTTAAGGCAAAGGTTTGGGGATTTTAGTGTTACAGTTTGGGGCTTAGAGATTTGGGTTTTAGGATCTGGGCTCAGGGCTTTGGGGTGGCAAGGTCAGGGTTTGGGGCTTCTAAACTGCCGAGTGAGATATGGTAGTTTCCCAAAATAAGGGGACCCTAATGTAGACCCCCAAATACTATAGTCCTTATCATGGGGACCCCCAAAAAGGTACCCATAATTTTGGGAAATCCCCATATGGTGAACTTAAAGGTCCTCCTGCATAACCATCTCGCGGGACCATGCTTCAACTGAGCTATAGTCTAAACTCCTAGTATCCCCCTTAATAACCCCTATAGTAGTCCCCTATATAATTCCCTATATAACCCCCCTTTAAGGAGTTTAGACTATTGCTCAACTGAGCCTCGGATTGGGTTTGGAGTGGTATATCCATGCTCTACACTCTGAAGCCCTCAACCCTAGAATCCTAGAAGTCAAAATGCTGGAGCGTCAGCCCGAAAACCCAGCCTGGGCGTATCTCTGAGGTTGAGATCCACCTCCCATTTTAAGGAGCCCACCCAAAAAACACACAAAAAAAAACAAAGATTTCAGAAACCTACATATAAATGTTACATCCACATACTTACCTAGATCAACAAACCGGAGCAGCTGGCTTACGAAACCCTACTTCGAAATCTATATAATGAGTCTTAGGAAGACTTCTTGTAATCCGTATAATGTCATAGCCATCCAAACTACTTGTTAGTTTGCTTACTAAGCCTGCCAGACCCTGAACTCAAAACCCTTACTAAGCCCCCTGACCCGCCAAGTAAGCCTAATGTAGAAGCCTGACTAATGATTGGTAGTAATGTCCCGCTGCAACCCTTGGATAATGTAACATACCCCCAAGCCCTCCTGTGATGATGTGGGCCCCTGTAGGAAAACCCCACAATGTGTGCACACTGTGCGAGTTCCTGGGCGGATGTGCAAAGTCCGGCAGCTTCCATGCGGCTGCGGCTTCCGGGCTTCACCTGCAAAATCTTTCAAATGAATTCGCTACTTACAGAGTTTCATGCGGAGGCTGAAATGGCGCCCAAATGTGATTGATTTTACTACATATAGGGACCGTTATGTAAAACATCGATAAATATCAGGCTTTGCTACATTTCTACATTCGGTACATGATTTCGGGCCTTGGGAACTTTATTGGGGGGGTTCCGTTTCTTCTTTGGAGGTCTCACGCAGGGCAAGCTGGCTTGGCAACATGTAGCCTATGTTGGAGTTTGGGTAGGGCTTTTAATTTTAAAGGCTGTGCAAGGGTTGACGGATTGCGGGGCTCGAGATTGGAACAAGGATGAATCGGCAAAGCTAGAATACTTTTCTTAATGGCGATAGAGAACAGAAAGCTGGTAAAAATGCGCATCAGCCCGAGGATAGCAAGGCCGGCTGAGGGAATTGGATTCCAGCCATCCACTTCGGGTGTAACGTACGTGGCCGCTGGCAAGGAAGCAAGCCATGGGGCCTCATTGTCGAGGACCAAAGGGAATAAGTGTAACTACTCAGGTGCCAATATCAACTGAAACCTGTAACCCTAAAGCCTGACCGCGATTGTACCTTGAAGCAAATCTCCTATGCCAGGGCCTCGTCATCAGTTTCTTCGCTTGCTGTCTCCTCCTCTTCCGATGCGGCCTGTGCCGACGTTCAACTGACGCGTTTGGCATTTTCAGGTTCAGGGTTCACTGCTTTGAAAACACAGTTGCGCGCTAACGTCCAAACAACTACAGGGAAACTGTCTTGGGGATACCTTATGGTTGCCACGAATGTATAAGGAGTATGAAGGGCGAATCTTCCTACTTATGGGCCGCAATTTCAATGTAAGCATCCTAATTTGACCACTGCATTCCTAAAGCCCCAACCCTCAGAGCCCAAAACCCTGGCCCCCATGACTATAGACCTGCACGACTAATTAAACGCCATTTAAAACCCGAGTCCATGAACTCGAAACTCCTGAGCTCAAAGCCCGAATCTAAACCCCCTAGAAGTTATTTAGTCCCAAGCCGCCCTGATCCGACCCGCCAAACAGCCTACTACATGCCTGTTATTTTGAGACTAGAGGCTGTCATTGTTGGGTATGTAAAAATACGCCCGTACTACCTGAAGCGTCATTCCGGAAATCCTTGCCACAAATCTGAAAAACTCTAGCCCCTAAACCTTCAACGCCCAAGCCCTGAACTTACGACTCTATAGCTATGAATACACAAACCCAGACTCCCATGACGCAATCCTGTGTGGGGAATGAAGCAATGGATTAGAGGGACTATAGGCGAGAATCATGTAGGGGCAACTACAGGATCCAATCCTCCGTTCCCTACCAACCACCCAACGTGCCGTAAACTCTATAAGACCAAAACCCTGTAGTGGCTTCTGTTCTGTCTTCCACCTCCTCCACTTTTTGTCACTAACACGCACATGCCCAAATTTGAACCCCGCTTCCATTTCTTCTTTCCCCTAGATGGTCCTATATAACCCCAAAATTGCCCAATAACCCTCACATGACCCCAACATAGCCTCATGACCCATATATACAGCCGCTTTAGCCCTTTATAACCCCGCCTATATCATATCCCCATACATGCCCTTTATAGCCCCTATACTTAACCCAAAACCCTAAATCCCCAAAGCTGAACCCTAAACCCCTGGCCCCTGCCAGAAAGCTGCTGCCTCGGCCTCTGGAGCCTTAGCCACAGCCTTGGCGTAGCCGCGGCCGGGGAGCGAACGCCTGGCTTTTGCTGAGGGCTTTAGGGGCTCTATTTCGGGTTCAGGGCTTAGGAGGGAGCTTGGGATTTTGGGTTTTTGTGGTTAAGATTTGTTCATGTTTAGGGACTTTAGGAATCAGGGCTTTTGGGGTTAGGGGTATTTGGGGTTTCAGGGTTGGCAACTTTAAGGCTTAGGGGTTCAAGTGTTCTGGGATTTTAGGCTTTAAGGGCTTGGGGGTTTGGGGATTTTAGGTTCTATGGTTTTGGGACATTCAGCTTGCAAGGATTAATTCTGTTTCAGCTTTAGGGGTTGGTGCTCAGGGATTTTAGGCTTTAGGGGTCTTAGGGTTGAGGGATTGCAAGGCTCGAGGATTGGACGGCTTTTTTGGAGGCTCAGACAGTTCAAGGTTAGCAATCTTAGGGTGTAGGGTTGCGCTTCCGGACCACAAGGTTTGCAGTGATTCCACGGGGATTGGGGCAGGGTATTACGGAGAATGTTTACGGAGAATGTTCTTATCGAAATACAAATTTTAGGGGAGTATACTCTTATAGGAGTACTGCTATAGGAGTAGATTTTTTTTGAAAGAATGTTGAGCTGTTTGAAAGTTAGGATGAAAGCACTTAATCGATTCCCCATAACATTAAACATCGTCCTGGCTAATATCAATTAATCCGAGGCCCGACAAAAGCCATTAGGGGCGATTATCTCTCGGAAGAATTGGACAGGGCTGCCTTTCAGATCCTCTTAAACTCCATGGAAAATCTATATTATATTTGATTAGGTAAACCAGATAGTTATCACATTCGTCAACAATCAACTGAGATTATTACCCCTAATTCATCATTGGAAAGTGATTATACAGTTTCAGGATCAGGGATAAGGCTGTAAGGTTCAACGGGTAGGGTTTGGAGAGCAATGCATGTAGGGAACTGTTTGGGGGTGCGGGATGTGGGGGCCACACCCTACCCTAAACCCTAAGCCCTGAAACTTTCAGGATTGCGGGTGTAACGGTTTCGGGCCTGAGGGGTTCAGAGTCGAGTTCTAGGGATTAGGACTCATGGGTTGGGGGTCTGGGATTGATGTAGGGATCGCGGTTTGCTTTATGGTTGCAAACTTGAGGGAGTAGAGTGGCGGCGCTTAAGTCCAGGGATTAGTGCTAGGGATTAAAATGAAGGTGTGGGCTTACAGGGATGCAGAGCTTTGGGCTGAGGACTTCGGACTGCAGGATTCGGGAGGATTTGGGGTGAAATATTTAGGCTCTAAAGATTAGTGGTTGAGGCTTGATGACCACAGTCCCAACCCAAATACCTGCTCTGACCATTTTCACAACAGCTGCATAGGCCTTCATTTTGGGTAGTCTAGAGGTCTAGGATCAGGAAAGCCCTCTGAAGCCCAAACTATTCCGATGCTCGCCTCGCTTCCCCAGACGCGCGGCGCTCTGCCATAGACATCCGTTTAGGGGCACGGTCCTGTGGTCCAATTGCTTTGTAGGCTTTTGGGTCAAGGGGTTATCGGCTTCAGGTTTTAACGTGGAGCTGACTGAGAGAGAACCTTGGGAATCATGGACAGGAAGCATTTGCACGTGAACGCTTGCGTCCACATTAACATGAGGAACTGGTACTACGAACACTGCGATTTGGGAGTCTGAAAATGATTCCTGAGCTTGGGTGCAAGGCCACATCAGGGCCTCTATAGCAAGGAGTCTCATGGCTTCTCCGGCATCAGGGTTGAAGCCTGAAGCATTAAAGCTGGACCTACTAGCGCAAGGCGCAAAAGCACAAAGCACCATGCAAACGAAATCATCGCAACAGGCGAATGCCCCTTGAGGGCTTTGAGGGTTTTCATGTGCACGACAATGACCCAAGCCGACACCCGGTTTGGGAAACCCGCTCTGACAGAGCATGAAGATGTCCTGGAACTCAGCTGGCTTCTCGCACAGCTGAACCTGCCACGAAGTAAGTGATGGAAGACTAAGTGAGCCACTAGCTCCCTCAATATGTGTTGCCGGAAACTTTTGACTGTATCCGGCCTCCCAGTGAAGCTTCCGCCTCTCCTTGGGAAGGTTCGCGCTGGCCTTAGATTCAGAAACAACCCCAGGCTACAAGGCACACGCCCAAGGACCTCCTCTCCGCGGATTCCAAAAAATCCGGGGTCCCGGAGTCGTGAACATACCCACAAGATCTTGGGGTATAACCACAGGGAACCCCTGTTTCGGAAATGCCTGCTCATTTTTCCAGAAGCCTGGGGCAAGCGCTCTTGCACAGCATCCCAGACTTTGGAGAACACGCTGTGCTGATGTGAAAGCTCTTTGACCAAGTGTTGCTACTTAATCCTAAGCCCCGCATAAACCCCAACAAAAAACCTAATCATAAACAGTACATGAACCCCAAGCCTTAAACCCTGACCCTGAAGTCAGATCTCCATCTCCCAGAAGCCGCCATCAGCATCCACGACCTGGATTTCTATCACGATTTAAGGCCTGTTTGCGCCAAGGATCCAGGACTTGGGGTTTAGTTCAGGATCCAGGGTGCGGGGACACTTTAGCATGGATCCAATCCAATGTAATTCTTACAGGATATCTTACATGGTGCAAAGTCTCTTCCATACATAGTCAGTATCTATACGAGAAAGAAGTTTGATAGCACCCTACCTGCAATCGCTGCGGTGTGGATCGCAGCAGGCATGACGCTGAGATGCAGAAGGAGTCCGAAAAGCCGTCGATTGTAAACTCCGCGCTGCAAACATAGTCGCCCGGCAAGTCAGGGTAGCTCACCTGGCTGTTGCTCAGAAGTGGGGCCCTGAGGGACTCTAGGAATATCTGAACCGGGATTGAAAGGACCTTGTCCTGAACAAGGATTATGTAGGGGGCTCTTCTCAAAACTGCAAGTTTCTGCAACATGCTGCAGGTCTTCCATTCTGTGGGGGGAATTTGTGTGAAGGAACTTTGTCGAGATGTTCCCACCTGCCAAGGCTTCCCAGCAGGCTTCTGACTGGGCGCCAGACGACGAACATAACAAGGGGAATCATCATAAACGTCTTCGTCGTTCTCCCGGTTAAACATGGCGTCATAACAGCAACGACTGGCGTCAAAGAGTATGTAAACATCCCGCGTGGCGGTGTCAAACAACACACTGTTGCCCAGAAGTCGAAGCCGCTTGCGCGGCTCCGCCACACGTAAATCCTTCCAGAGGCAGCATGTCTCAGGCTGCAAATTGTGCATGGGTAGCACGAGCAAGCCAACCTTCGTATTGAGCCACAGCGCACTTCCTGTCTCATCGAGAGCTAAGAACTGAGGATGGTTGCGCTCACCGTCCCAAACAGGCTCGTCGGGCAGTGCTATAGGCACACATCGTCGTTCCCTCAGTGTGCCATCGTCATGGAGGTCAAGTTCAATTATGAATACGCGTCCTGGACCAGAACCATGCTCGTAGCTGACGGCAAATAAGGAATCCTTTGCGAATATGCAGCTGGTGATTGTTTTGCCTCCAGCGTTGTAGCAAATTTTCATGTTTCTTGGATCCTCACAATCTGCCGCCATTGACGAGCAGATCTTGCACTCACGGTTCTGCTCGACAGCAAAAAAGACAGTCCCATTTTCCTAAGCCGCTCCAACAAGCCATAGTCGAAAGTACAAGAATGTTGTTATGTTTGTTACCTGGGCCCCGATAGGAAAATATAAAGCATGATGAAACTCAGGTTCTAGCCTCTGTGATTGCCAGGGGATACTGCATATGGACGTTGTCATCTGATTCGTCATAGCGGCAGATGGTGCGGAGGATGCTCCGGACATCTCCATCAGGCACCAGCTTCTCGGCACGCAAGTCCAAAAGCAACACTTCTCTGAAGCACGGACCAGTGTCACGATGTCGGCTTTCGCGGATAGACTGCATGTAGGAATGGAAATCTGTGCCATGAAACGAGCGCGCAAAGCAGACGGTAAACCGTTCAGGGTCCTGGCAGGCCAGTTTGCGAAAATAGCTGTCATGGCAATGATAGCCTTCGTCAGAGAGTGACATGCGGTGCACCAATCTCTCGAAGACTTTGGGCTTCGCGACGCGAACGAGATCAACAACAACTGGGGCTCCATCCACAACACCTGACAGTTTGCAAGAGGTTGGTTACCTAACGCGGTCAACCCCGAAAAATTGCATTTCACGGTCTTGTCAACCCAAAATGGGAACCCAGGATTTGTGGGACCCGCACCCAGCGACTCAAGACTGCTCTCATTGCAGTTCGTTCCGCCGTAGAGAACCTCAAAAGGAGCAAACTGCTGTAGCGCTGCTGTGGCAGCCGTGCGCAAGGGCACGAGCCGCGAGAGCTCGAGCTCAGCCAGAACCTGAACAAGGCAACTCAAAGACCCTACAAGGCATGTATCGAGACCCTATAGATTCCAGGAGTTCACACGATGTAGATGAAAGTCTCCCCCTCCCCCTTAGCGTGAATTCGACTGTTTTGTGTTCAATCTGGCTCTGTACATTAGGAACGCCAGTTTCCCGCGGAGCAAGGTCATACTCTCAGCGATAGGATTTTGAGTATCACTTGCACATGATTTCAGATTTGTTGTCCATGTTTGTCCTTGGGTCTCTTTGCAGCACTACTAACCAGCAAACGTCCACAATGTTGCTGAACATAAGCCTCAAATCCTCCCCATTCACAAGGCTTCGGAAGCATACGTGCTGCAAGGCCTCTGGCTGAGGTTCCTGTTCCTCCTGCCTCTCCATGGGAGGCTGGCAAGCCCGCGTTCTCTGAAGACGCGCAAGGTGCAGGATGCTAACTGCAAACTTTGTCATTGTAGAAGCTACGAATGCGCTAGCTAGCCAGCGTATGACAATGCAGGCCTCCAGGGTTCGGGCCCTGGGCTGCCATTCTGTGGAGAAACTGTGCCCTTATTGTTCTGCCTAGTTTGGACTGCGTGTCGCACACCGCTTGATCAGTGGACAGAATTCTAAATGGTTTGCCCTAGAACGTGCACGGCAAATGTCATGATACGCTGGACACTTTCTCGAATGACGATCCTTACATAAACATTCAGTAGGCTTCTACGTCGCATTGAAAGTCCATACTTGCAAAACCAGCTACAGTACTTCTCCTCCACCATGTATCCAGTCGAGTGGATAAAATGATCTGCAGAACCTGTTGCTTAGGTGCAATACTGTTCACTTGAGAACTCCTTGGAGGGTCCTGCTACCAACCCCCACCCAGTACAGTAACTACACCCGTAAGCCAGCGGCGCTTGCTCCAGCTCTGAAAGCTGCCATGCGGGAGTCTCTGAAGATATCTGCCGATGCTCAAGGCTCCCTGAGGGTATGAGCAACCCCAGCACTTCCTAGTGGCAAGTAGAGACCAAACGAAAGAAAAGAGCATGGCAAGCACTATCTGATTTTGAGTTGTAAAGGGACGGCTATAGTGATGCTTTCCTCTATTCCCTACTAACACCCCTAACCCCTAAACCCTATAGTAGTCTCCATCTTCTTTTCATTGGAACTCTAGGGCCCCTGCTTTGCTCACAGCGCTGTGAACCAGGGCCGGAGTTTCGGCCATAGGCTGCAGCCTGCAAGCTAAAGATTTGGAAGTTTAAAAAAGTAACATGGGAGAGAGTTCTCCAAATGAGTGTGGAGTGCCAGAGAAGGACAGAAGCCTTTTCTGGTATGGTATGAAGCGTTTGGCTGAGAAACTCCCATACAGGGATTGAGAGAAGAGTTCTGTAGGGATCATACACTGATACGGATCTTTGTATTCGTAAGAAAACACAATACAGGGGACAGCTTACATAACAGAAAAGCACTGGCGACCCCAAATATTCTAGGCACTGCTTGCACGACCTGTCGGGGCGGGCTTAAGCAGCAGTGTTGTGCACTTGTGCATGCTGGCGAGGAACGCGCAGCTAGGAAGATGGAGGAGTACGTCAGCTGCACCAGGAACCTTGCTGGATCATGCAGGGGGAGCTCGCATCTTTACACATCTTTGCTATTGTTGGGGATTATATAGGGTAGACGATAAGGGCTTTTCGCCCAGCTCCTTGCAATTATCCCTTATAACGCGCGAACAGGGCATTGTTTTCTGACCAACCTCTGCCAGGTCTACCGTGCATCTTCGTGCAACTGCGTCTAGACGCACCACAACATCCGAATAGCATGATGGCCATGAGAGAATGCCTCGTGTTCGGAATGTCTGAAGTCAGGGATTATTCGCTTAGTTCAGCAAGAAGTTGCGCAAATACAGTGTTCAGTTCCCGAAGCTCCCTATGCCCGGAGCTTTACGACGCCTTGTGCGAACTGTTGTGGTGGTCGCTGAAAAGAAACTAGAGACCCTGGGAATACATTCAAACCATGGAAGGAAATGACGGATTCGTCAAGTTCATGTACAGCATGTTTAGCTGAGCATGCCCTTTGCAACCATCTCATTGACATGTGAATCAACAGACTGGGCAGACGGCTCGCACCAGCCAGCGCTCCGCCTCTGGCAATTCGGCGTTGGAGCGCACCCCGTAGATGAGCCTCGTGCATCAGAAGTGTAGCAGCGGGGGCGGCGGTGGTGGTGACAGCGGGAACGGCGGCGGCAGTAAGTAGTATGTTGTATGCAGTATTCTTATAGTAGTAGCAGCAGTAGTAGTAGTGGTGGTAGTAGCAATAGTAGCAGCAATAGTAGTGTGGTGGTGGTGGTAGTAGTAGTAGTAATAGTAGTAGTAGTAGTACTAGTAGTAGTAGTAGTAGTAGTAACAAAAGAAGAAGAAGTAGAAGTAGTAGTAGTAGTAGTAGTAACAAAAGAAGTAGTAGTAGTAGTAGTAGTAGTAGTAGTGGTGGTAGTAGTAGTAGTAATAACAAAAGAAGAAGAAGAAGTAGTAGTAGTAGTAGTAACAAAAGTAGTAGTAGTAGTAGTA
>CAJNIZ010021112.1:186907-203589 GCA_905231905.1 Symbiodinium pilosum
GTAGTAGTAGTAGTAGGTGGTAGTAGTAGTAGTAGTAGTAGTGGGAGGCAACAGTGACAAGTATGCTTGCATTTGCGGCAGCAATATGTCAAAACCCATCACAAATGATAGTCAACGTTCAATCGAGAGCAATGACACGAACAGAGCGCAAACAAGGGCAATGATAGTAGACTCTAGAGGTGTAGGGTATCTGCCTGGACGCTCACAGGGACAAAGAGGTCATTGCTAAAGCCTGAATCTGGGGGCTCTCAAGAGGAGCAGTAGATCTAGGGACCCGGAGCAGATATAGGTATTCTGAAATGATAATCCTTGAAAGGATTGCATAGGAGCTGTTTTGAATTTTCAGAAGGCCCCATCTGTCACGAAGCCTCATATTGAAGATCCATTAGGTGCCCTCGCTGGCTTCTTGGCTGTCGATTGCCTCTAGCCAAAACTTATAGAGATTTTCGCACATCTTCAAATACGGAGCAATGTCCCCTGACCACCGTGTTTTGCATCTTTCTCCGCGAGATGCAGAACGAAGCGTGCTCGATTTTTCATTCAAGGCCCACGATTTCATGTAGCACATGCACAATGCACACCTTGAATCATATTATGTATATAAAGAACCTGAACACGCGGGACACAGTGCCTTCTACCCAACAATCCTTCAGCCACTCAGTCCTCAAGCACAGCTTACAAATTCTCCGGTCGGCACGGTGATCTTTCTCCCCTGCTTTTTGCGCAAGCCCCGCTGCACCCGAAGGTTACTGCCCGAGGCCTCAAACCCTCCGCATTAGTTGTCTTTACAACAATTGGCCGTAAATTTGTGATTGTGTCAAAACTGCTATAGAAAAAAAGCGACCCTCGTTTCGCCGCGGTGAAAATCAGGCAGCACCAATAAATTTGCCTGCTTCCGATCCTCTGCACGCCCGTCCGGACACAGCAAGCATGAGTTACCGAGGCAAGTTGTCTGGAACGTCGACGCTGTCTAGGCTTGGGTGCCTCTAGCCATGCACATATCCAGTAAGTGGTAGTTTCCCAAAACTAAGGGACCCAATATAGACCCCAATTATACTATCGCCCTTATTACAGGGATCCCCAAAGGCTACCCCTGATTTTGGGAAACCCCCCAGGTAACTGAAAGACTAGCTGGTTGGCATTGATCTAGCTGGGGGCGCAGGAGCCCAGAAAACATCAAACCAACGGTGGTGCAAACCTCCAACGAAGTTTGAAGTCTCAAAATGTCACATCTGTTGCAGACGGTGGCACAGCGACCCTCCAATCCTAACTTGTACAAGGACAGAATGTCGATACAAAAGCACTCATGACACCTGTAAACTGGAAATCCCTACTTCCCAAAATGCAAGCCACTGAGTGGGTTGTTTCCCGATACATCCCTCTACATCGCTACATAGATCGCTACATACACCCCCGCGCCGCACATATCCCCATCCTACCGTAGGTGTGGCCATCAAGCCAGCAATGTGCAGCCGAAAGGTACACGGCTTTTGGGGTATGAACTTTCTACATCATCCCACCTCGGAGGTTATGAAGTTGCATATCTTGTCGTGGCCCTGAGATTCACATGGGATGGCTCTTTGCTGGGCAAGGACCTCTTGCACCAATTAGGTTGCACAAGCAATGTAGTGTTTAGGGTCGCCGTAAGGTGGATTTCCTCCATCCACGGAGAGGATTCCCACATGGACATATAGTTTCCAGGAGAAGGGAAACCCGGAAGGCAAATCCGAGGCTCCTCATATGTCCCTAGAAACAGCGGACTAGGATGAGGCCCCAGACATGTGGCGATAATTTTCAGAACTCTCAAAACCCTGCCAGGTCGAGATGAGGAGCTGCACGAGGTGCGAGACCTGCTGTGGGTGTTTTTGCTTTCAGGGTTGGGTTGCTCTTTAGGGGTGGGCTTCAGGGATGGGGGCTTCTGAAGCTTCCGCCAGTGATGAATGTTCAGGCTTGGGGTCCACAGTGAAAGGTGTTGGCCTGTTGAGGGTTCATGCGGTTGGAGACTTTCACTCGAGCAGCCGCAACCCCCGTAGCCCCAATCCAAATTTTGAAGCCTTTCTCCTTGCACGCATCCTAAGTAATTAGTAGCATTTATAGATAGGGCATGGGAGTACACTATGGAGCATCAGGGAATCACCTCAGCCAATCTTCGTTCGCTCAAAGCCTCAGCTAATTCCTTTCGAAGTCTCACGGCTCTGAAACACAAAGCAGCTACTACTCCCTGCTTGCTCAACATACGTCACCTGGCAGTCTATATACTCGGATTATATAGCGTTATGTAGAAAGATATGTAGCAATTATGGAAATCAAAGAAAGTATAGTATGCTTCATTTTTGAACTTTGGTGTTGCTAAAGTTTTCAACTTGGGTCACCTTCCTATGGAGAATGGCTGCCGAGTTCACGCACACATGCAAACCTTTGAGACCCCGAGTGGGCCCCGAAGAATCGAAGAATGATACTGCACCACCTTAGGAGCCCAAACTCAATGCTGCAGATTCCGCCTCGGCCGTGGCTTGAAGGCGTTTTGCGAGTTGCTCAGTGAGGGCCGCATCCTTGGTTTGCTTGCTTGCCATCGTGCCACAGACAGACAGCATGCAAACGTCAAAATGACATGGGGCTTACGAAAGAAAAACTATGTCGTTTTGGTGCCACCACCTCCGGCACACATGGCGCAGTCGGACACGTTGTACTACAGGATAGCACATGTGCGATGCAGAGTCATTTGGTAAAATGACGGCACATGGACAGTTTTAGGACTGGGTTTTCCGCCGGTTAGAACGTGAACAAGACGCCCCTTACCAGAAGGGCCCACAACGAAGGAAGCCACTGATTTGAGGAACCCTGCGCCCCTAGGCTTCTAAACTTCGACACGCGCAGACCCTGAAACCGAAACCCCAAAGTCCAAGCCCCACATCTTGGATTCGCCAGGCTAAGGCCGTCGCCACTGCAGCCAGGAAAGCCACAAGGGGACCAGCGGTGCCTGCCGGGAGATCACCTGGCACAGGGCGTCCCTCTGATGCAGGGGCCCAATGACTTAGAGTAGGTTGCTGGGGACAGAAGATTACATAAAACTCAAGGATCTCGCCGGGAATGCATGTTCCTATTTTCCCTATGGCCTATGAAATGCCATGCAGGGAGTTTTCGGGGCATCCAAGAATTAGGCAGCAAATTCATAAACCTGGGGTGCGGAGAGGGAGCGTGCGATGAATGCATCTCGAAAGAGGGGACACATTCTCTAGACCAACGCAGTCTTCTGTGACGTAAAATAACAGACACCCCAAGGGACCCCCAGTTCCCCTGAAAGACTGGCCGCACAAGAACTTGAAAAGAAGCGAGGCTACAACTATGTCCCTTTCACAGGGAGTAGTTTCTATAAACAGGGGGCGTTAAGTCAGGTCCCAGTACACGACGAAGTCTACTGTAGGAAGCCAAAAAAGCCTCCAGTTTTCGGAACCTTCACATATACATTCTAGGATTTCCTGAAAACCCCAATCCTATATCCTAAACCCCAGATCCTAAACCCTAAATCATCCTACACGCAAATTCCCAAACTCAAAACTTGAATTGAAAACCTTCAGCCCTAATCTGCAAACCTGAAACCCTAAATTCCCAAATAAAAAGCACCCTGCTTCTGGCGAGGCTCGTGCCTTGTGATGTCCAAACAACCAAAAGCTGCTCCAGGGTGAGATGCTTCACATCCCCCTGCTTGGAAGGCAGGGCTTTGGTCACATAAGTGTTTTAGTGGGCTTTAGGATTGGAGGGCCAAGGAGATCTGGAGCTTGCAGTGCTTCATGCGTGCTGCCACTACCTCGGATCCCCACATTGATATGCTATCTAATTCTTGGAGTCATAGGTATGTGGCGTGGTGCAAGATATCCCGCAGCCGGAGTAGGGCTTCATGGCTTATCATATATAAG
Source organism: Symbiodinium pilosum (assembly GCA_905231905.1). Classification (NCBI taxonomy): domain Eukaryota; class Dinophyceae; order Suessiales; family Symbiodiniaceae; genus Symbiodinium; species Symbiodinium pilosum. Next base: position 190,825 of record CAJNIZ010021112.1, read on the forward strand.
GTCTAAGGTTGTAAGCATGTTTTCAGGCAGAGACGAGTGCTTTGTTAGTTGGGACATGGTGCAGTCAGCATTGCTCTTGTTAATGTTGCCACACATGATACGAGAATAGAAGGTGTGTTTGCACTGACAGCCTGCTTCCTATTCCAATGACGTTTAGGGAACTGGAAGTACCTGGTACCGGCCTGCCTGAAGGCCGCAACTAGAGCACGCAGCGACAGCGGCCGTAATGCACACAACAACAGGATTAGCATTTCAATTGTGAAGAGTACTCAACAGCAATGCAACCATTTGAGATTCCGGACCAAGGGCACTCAACAACATTTCGCCACCACTTCTGATACCAACAAGGTCTCTAAAGGGCATTTCTCAAAATCAGCATCCCCCTAGTTAGGTACCCAGTATTCCATCCTTAGCATAGGAACCCCCATTAGGATGCACCCAAGGAATTCCCAATGTGCGCTCCGCTTTTGGTCCCCGTTTACAGCACAGTCCCGATTGTTGAGGTGCGTCTGACAACAACAGGAAATCTGCTTTTCCATGTCATGCACTATGAACAGGTGTTTCCCATAAACTTGGGAAATAATGCTACCGAACATGTCAGGCTTGTACATCACTAAAATCTCCCCGCACCTGTGCAGCGGAGAGGTCAGAAGCCGGAAAACTGCTCAGCTGCATCCTTGTCAGTCGCAAGGTTCACCACAGAGGGAGTTCTGGAAGGTTGGGCTCCATTATCTAAGCCAACTAAGGTTTAGGGTCAGGTCAGGGGTCGTGGGAAGGACATGGAGGTCCTATTGTGAGAATAAACGGCTTAAAGGTTTCTAAAATTCGGGTCTTCTGAAAGGTCCTAACAAGAAGGAGCATTGGATGTGGGCGGCTAAGGTAGGGGAGCGCATCAGAGAACACCTGTAGAATGGGGCTTTCCAAGGAGTATGCAAGGGTACACGGCTCTCGTACGAATCATAGAAACGATTACGGGTACCGTTGGTGCTCTACGTGATCACAAGCATGCTCCGCAACATCCTAGTATGCGGTCACCTCTAAAACCTGAAGAAAGGCATATGCTTTTTTATCTGAATGGAAAGAACAGGGTGAGCTGTGGATCAAAACCCATTTTGGGGCCAGAAAGGGCCTCCTGTGAGATACTGTCAAAGCACAGCACACAGTCCAAACCGAACCGAACGAACGGACTGCAGTTGTACACTGTATTCCTTGTCTCAGGGATTCCTAAGCCTGTACTCTCAAGCTTTCAAGGAAGGAAATATGATAATAATGTAATACAAGAAAGTTGAGGCTTGACATGTACAATGTACTCATACCTTCATACGTACAGCAGCTGACTAAGTCCCTTGCTTGCTGTAGAATGGATCAGAGGTACGCTGTTGGTAGGTGAGCCCAAGATGAATAGGATTATACTTATACTCTGCCTACACCGTGCGATAACCAAAAAAGAAACTAATAAAATCCTACTCTAAGAACTGTAGTATCCTCATTTAAAGTACCAATCAGGTGAGCTAGGAATCTAGCAAGCAGGAGAGTACAGCCAAGATGGTAGGCAATGTGGTTGCTGATTAGCTTGTATCATCATCTCGCAGGCTTGCCTTCTCTGCTTCTTCGATTCCCGCCACACTACCCCTGCTGCAACTGCTGTGAAAAAGGATACGCTTCGCAGCTTAGCATATGGCATCTTGCAGGCCAAAGCTCTGACCCGACAGCAGACGCTCAAACAAGCCCTGCTTCAGCAGCAGCGAGGAACCTGCATTGGGAACTCCGAGTTGTTGTTGGGAAAATATAGCCAAGAAAAGATGCTTCTGCAGTCGCACGCATGTCATATCTTGTTCAACCCTAATCTTGCAGTCGAAAAATCAAGACCAACGTTGCTTCATCCTGGGGCATCCTGCGGCATGGCTGCGCCGCAATGCGAAACAGATCTCGCTATTCTCTGGAGTATAGTTAACCTTTCAGATCCTGAGCGCATACCTCATCTGAAAACACAGTAGAAATCAAATGGCTCCATGCATAAGTCTCACATGATCAAGGAAAAGGGCAATGCAAAGCGCATGAGTAGCACCACTCCCTGCCACCCCGCCCTAGTTCCTACCAAAAACTGATCAAGTTCAAACCTTTCTCGGAGTATGTTCATAACTCCGGGCGTTACAGCAGTGAAGGCTACTGATGTCCAACGACTACTACTTACCTAAAAAGGATTCAGGGGTATATTATTTATACTACACCATGCAAAGGTTGTAAGGGGATCATGTTGCTAACTTTTTCCAACTCTTCATTATGCATCCCTCACTTCAGACCCACCAGGGATGCAAAACCAGATCCCCGATAATATGAGAAAGCATGTGATGGGCATTTCATAGGGCTTATTAGTGCTTATTACGTAGGCTTATGTACTTACGGATTCGATGTTGCGATCCTCAGAAGGGTTTGGGAAGCTTCGGGCACCATTGGGCCGCGTCGGGAAGGTCGCTTCTGCCGCGGAGAAGACGGCGCGAAGCGCTCGCAAGCCGGCTCGGCGAAAGGTCTCAGGCAGAATGTTCTTATGTTTGATAAGGAAATGGCGTGGATGATTTCTAGGTCATATGGTAGTTTCCCAGAATAAGGTGACCCCAATATGGACCCCAAAGCAATAAAATCCTGATTATTGGGACCCCTAAAAAGGTACCCCTAATTTTGGGAAACCCCTAAACCCTATAATCCCTATATAAACCCAGTTTCCATTTAATTTTCCATTTTCTTTTCCATTTGATTCTCCATTACAGGGCCCTAAACCCTATATTGGGTACTGGATACTACTTCTACAATTATAATATAGTAGTTTCCATTTTCTTTTCCATTCTTCCCTATATTTACCCCAATATAACCCTAATATGTACCCTATTATAGTAGTTTCCATTTTCTTTTCCATTATCCCCCATATTAGGTATTGTGGGAGGACCAAGGCGGGGCCCTTCTCGCATCTTCCGACTGGTTTGGGGGTCCTCTCCCTTATAAGCTCCTCATGTTTGAACTGGCCATGAGCTTCAGTAATATTGGGGTTATATTGGAGTTAATGGGGATAATGGAAAATAAAATGGAAACTACTATAATTTGTTATATAGGGGTTATATTGGAGCTACATCGCCCCAACAAGGTGAGGATTGGTTGTTGCTGAGAGAGGTCGCAGCTTCCTTTTGGGAAGGAAGCGATGCCATCAAGTGCTGTACGAGTAGTATAAGAACATGGCAGTACGAGTGGTGGCGGCCGTGCGGAAACAGGCAGCATTGTGGCATTCTCTGGATTTATAGGCCCGACAACAGCACTTAGCATGAAACCATCAGTCGCAAAGGAACAAGCGAGCGCATCCTTTGCGACCTATACTTCCAACTAGGTCGCCGAAGCAGGATTCAGGGATACAAAAGGTCGCCGAAGCAGGATTCAAGGATACAAAACCAACCGTATCCTTTGCGACCATATGCGCTCAATCAGAAGTACTGAATTCTACTACCCTCGAGCAACTGTCATGATGCAATTGCAATACACATCATACACAAATACTGGCAATGATGCGTCTTGAAGACTTTCTCAGAATTACCTCTGCTGAATGCTTCACAGGGACCCCAGGAATTCTATAAGGCCTCCCATATATATATATATCCATCTATATACATGCATCCTTAACTTCTCTAAGAGTCACACTTTTCAAGAACACCTCCTGGCAGTAGGAAGGCTTATTCAGGCCTCCTCTGAGCCAGGCCCTACAGTGACCGGGGCCGCCATGGCGCGCCAGAATCCCCAAAGGGATCTACAAAGTTTAAAACTAGATCCCTAAGGATGACTTTTAGACTTGTGGGGCTATATGGGGTTCTATACTCTGTTTTACGCTTCCGTGCTGAAAGAAACCTCGTACTGAAACCACGAGGTTCGGGATCGTTGGCTGGGAGCTATGAGTTTGAGCGTTGTTAATCCGCATCAGATGGCGGCAGGCGTGCGCGCATGATGTCCCTAGAGGTGGGCGTAGCAGGACGTATCTGGGGTCTTGTTCTGGTTTGTTTAAGACTTGGAATGCATCGTGGAATATGACCGTTTGAAAAGCTGTGAGCTGCCACCGATATTCAGTTGGACAGCTGGTCTTCGTGCTGCGCAGTAAGGAGGCTACGCGCAGCTGCTTTTGAGCGAGATCTGGGCAAGCACGTTGTGTAAAAGTCAAGGGTTGGAGTCAAGTTAGTACTATTATTACGATTATTACTGATACTACTACTCTTACTATTATTTCTACTATTATTACTGCTATGATTAGTACTACAAGTGCCATGAGGCCACTGCAGAACGCTCTCAGGACTGCATCCATGATTTTGAATCGATCACGTTGTCTATTTTTTGCTAAATGCGCGGCATCTCTAGCACGCTCCTACAATAGCAGTTTAAAAAAGGTTTGCAAAAAGTTCTCGGCACCCCTGATCGAGCGAGGAAAATGGTGGAACGAGCCTGTTTTCTAAATCTAAAGAATCTTTGTAATTAAAAACGGAAAGAAGTTGATAAAATCTATCGTTGATCATAGTTCCTCAAGCAGCGCGATTTCTCCATAACCGCAAAGATCTTAAAACCGTGCACATTCAGAGACACCTCCATAAAAAAGCTGCGCATTACCTAAACTTGAACGATCTTTTAAATTCCAGGGTCGGGGGTGGGGCTGCTGAACAATGTAAGCCCCAAAATATGGCAACCGGCATTCTGCGCCGTGGGTTCCTGGGACCGATTCAAACGGACTCGCGATGAGAAGACAACTTCTGACTTGGAAGGGCATACGGCGCAAAGCGACTGTACGAGTAATTACATTTGTTGAGCCCGCAGCGTAGACACGTGGAACAAGCAGGTTTTCACATCAAAACTTAAGCATTTAGAAGTTCCACGTCCAAGATATCTATCTCGCTTTTGAGGCCTGTCTTGCGTTAAAACGCGTCTGAACGCCCGAACCACCCGAACCGTCAACCTCATGGACCACTGCAAGTGTTGGCTTGCTTTTCACGGAGGCTCGCAGCGCACCCCAGTCACCTCAGCAAGCAGGAACGCCAAGGATTCGATCTGTTGTCTGAGCAGCTTCAGAAACAAAGCTGCAGGGCTGAGCCCTACTTTCCCTCTACAAGCTTGCTACGTCTTCTTTGCTCCACATCACAGCGCAGACTGAGATCCAATGGAATTTCAATTCGTTGCAATTAGCAGAACTATTTGTGGTCGTCATCGCCGTCGTCATCATGGAACATAATTCGCAAAACATGGACCCCCCAATCTGCAAAACATCTGCAAATTGTCTGCCAAAATTGTTATTTGGTCAGTGTGCTTTGTTGTGGAGGCTGGAAATCCTATAGCACTGTTGGAACTAGGCTGGCATATGGCATCCTACAGACGGCCCAGCTCTCGTGGACCATAACTCCAAGGTCCCGACGCAAGGTGGCACCCCAGCACCGCGATGACTCCCAACGTCAGCCCAGAACGAGAGCGCGTTGTGCACCTCCGTGGCATTAATGCCTCTACTAAATTGTACCGGCGATCAAATCCATCAGGTAAGACAATGTGAACCTGCTAAGCTACGTAGCAACTCCTCATCTTGGGATTTGGGATTATAAATACAATGTGAACATGGTTGTTCTTGTGAGTCTTCTCACGGTCATTCTGTATCTCTGGGTAAAGCTACATGCTGTGATGTTGACAGAAAATGCGTATGGCTTGCTCCTGTGCTCTCAAGTCCAAATCATGGAATTAGACTTGAAGTTGGCATGAAGCAGCCCTGGTGACAGATTAAGCAGCTGCAGAAACATCGCACGGGCAATCGCAAAAGGTGCTAATCAACACCCCAGTCGGCTGTTACTATTTTTGTCATTATTCATACAAGTATGATTACTACTAAATTACGATTTTATTACTAACAGGTCGAAGCAACTTCAAGCTCATGATGTCGGTTCCACCCTTATTTCATCCTTCCAGCCAAGCCCCGCTGGGGCTGACAATGCGCCCTCCCTTGGAAAAAACGCATGCCAGGCGCCTGGGGTCTGGGATTTTTCGCCGGTCGCTTTTGGGAAAAGCTGGAACACTCACGTTCACAACTTGATAATACTGATCAATGACGACAGTAATAAGGATAAGAAGACAAGTCGTAATGAGCATGCCGCAACATCATCCGAGCAGCCCTGCGGAGCACAAGCAAGTGCGGTCTATGCAGCAAGTCTCGCCGTTAGCCCCCTCCCCTGCAGCAGGCGGATTTTCGCTTTGGATGCGCATCTCTCCACACACCACAGAAACAATCGCGTGACCAATCCTGATCACAAGGAATCGGATGTCTACTTGCAGGAATGCTGGCTCCAGGCCTACCCGCAAAGTTGCTGCTACACTGCTACACAACGAAACCTACTTGGAGGATCATTCGTAGTTCCAGGCAGGTGGGACCATGTTTGATCAAAATATCATGATTTAGGTTGTCAATGCCGCCATCCTCTGTGTAATCCCCAATTACAACTACCCATCAACCTCCAGGTAAGTCAACTAAGCTGCCCAGTGTGGTTGCACATGAGCACATGAGCGCAGATTCACGATGATAGCTCCCAGACAAGGACCTCGTCGGCGCAGGGGTTCTCAAAAGGCAAGTTCCCCTTGAAAACACAGATATACAGGAATCATAGAGGATTACAGGCGCCTCAAAAGGATCACGTTGCGCTTGTCTTGAGAACTGCCAACGGTCAACCCCGAATTTAGGCAAGGTGAGGGCACAGAGCTATCAGGTACACGCCCAAGTCTCTGCCTCCTGATTCATGAACAGCATAATCCATTAGCTGCCAAAGAATATTATATAATATTATGAATGCCATTCTTAAAACTGTACGTCGCAGTACCGCTGGTTTTATAGGCGTTGTTGTTACAAGTACTGTTGCCTCTACAATGCTTACCAGTCCGCTGACTTGTTCAGCCTTACACTTCCCCAAGCCTCAGAAGATAGAAGCTTACTAGAGGTTAGTCGAACATGAAGGACTATAATCCCTATATAACCCCCCTAGATACATAACCTGTTATAGTGTAGTAGCTTCCATTTTCTTTCCATCATCCGAAGCTGTCTGCGGCCCAGGCCGTTCCATCCAGCGACGAAGTGGAGAAGCGCCCGTCAGTCAAGGCACCTTAAACATGGCTGGCAGCTGCCAAGGGCTAGAGTTCTTCAAATGCCTGTGTGGTAACCTTATCCGCAGGGCCACTCCGGATCTGCTCCGGGTACCATAGCAAACTAATCTGAGCTCTCGGCAACAGCTAGTGATAGTATTGGTGTGCTCCGACGTGCGCGGCATAGCTTCTGCCTGCAACTTCAGCAAGATGCAAGAGGCACTTGTGCATGCAGTCAGCAGCTCCTGAAGATCACGAAAGAAAGTCTTCGAACGTGTTCATGCATATGCCAGTATCATGGGTGTTCGAGAGGTTTAGGTGGAGCCTAAACCCATCCCGCTGAGGAGCCTCAATTCTGTTCAAAATACGGGTTGCATTCTCGGGATTGAAGGGCCCTGCTGCCTGCTTCTAGAATGACATCGGCCTTTGTTGGGGCACGAAAACTCCATACAACCTTTCGAGCTACCTATTTCTCTAAGCCCCTCGTTTTCCAAGTACCGAATAGCAGCACTCTGCTCCAAAAGCTCTTCTGTTGTCATGGGCAATTCCCCAAATCCCAGGGACTCGGGACCGCATTGAAGTCATGCTCAACGGCGGTCAAACCAGCCCTCTGCCTGCCTTAATGCCGGTACCGCTGGCACGGAATCCTGGGTGACAGGCTCATGTGCATACAAACCCTACTTCCAGTCCCAGGGGGACTTAGTAGGTAGGCGAATGTAGAGGAGAACTGGGTCTATTCCATAACTAAGGCATCCCCCTGACCCTCTATGTCCGGCCTAAACATTGCATTTTCTAAAATGAGGTATGGATGCCTCTGCTTTTTGGGAGCCATAGAAGCCCAGACATTCTGACCAAATCAATCAAAAGCAACAAACAATGCTGAAACACGACCATTTTATATAGTTCCATCTTCTCTGTAAACCACCATTTGGGGTAAGGTCGGGTTAAGTGAGGACTTTGAAACTTGACAAAGTGCAATGCCATGGCCTCGCTTTTGATGGAACATGAAAGAGACTGACCTCCGTATATCATGCAGCCTGATGCCCTGATACGTCTGCCTGGCAACATCTGTGAGTTAAAGCAGCTTTTTGGGGATTGCCCAGCCCAAAGTTATGCCTTCACTGTTGCGCGGTATTTACAACAGTGATCCGATATTCCATGACGTGAGACCATATTCCATGGCGTGAGAGCCGGACACACATCTTGAGACATAGCTAAATCATTCTGCTACAGTAAACGTGGCAGCATCTCAAAAAACATTCTATATATTCGCGGTGCTCCCAGTAATGACAAAACATTAGATAGGCCAAGACCCTGACGCTTTCGTGCTTCGTCGAAGGATTCGCTGGTTGTGCCCTGGGAGGCCAGGAGGCACGACGCTGGCTGGTGGGCTTGACTTATTTGAACTGAGTCCTTCTGCCCCTGTGTATCCAAGTGCCAAGCTCCTCAAAACTCGTAGTCTTGGTGACTATTGGTATGAAGCCCTGTAGTGCTCTTGATCCAGGCTATGGAGAGTGCGAAGCATGTAGTCCACATGATTTAAGCCTGGCTTGTAATCTGAGTTTTGCCCGGCCACAAAATGTTTCAATGGTTTACAGGGGCTTCAGGTGGCACAATTTGCTGGGGGCTGCGTGCGTAGTGGAGAGATAGCCCCTCAAAAACAGGGTGCCGACCCACACAAGATGATTCTACAAGGCTTCCTCGAACCTGGACTCAGGCTTTTGAGATGCTCCCAGGCTTCTGAAGCTTAGGTCAGGACTGGCCCGGCAGTTGGACCACCCTGGCGCGCAAAAGCTTCCGAGAGAGTTTCTTTAAAGCTTTGGGGATCCTATGTGAGCCGTGTGAGAACTCGGGTACATATGTACTCCCTTTCAAGGAGCTCTGTCGGGTATATCCTGCCGGAAAAGCGTAGGACATCCGCAGTCCAGGTACTGGCATTGGATGGAGATGAACTGTCCTCTAAACAAAATCACAGGAAAGGGGTATATCTCAGGACTTGTTGGGCTGCGGGTCATATGGAGGCTTCAAGAAGAAGGGTCGTGTTAGGTAACCTGCGGGCTTTGTATACCCGAACTTTGCGAAGAACCATTTCAAGGAAGGAGAGTTTAGTTTTGAATTTATGGCAGCGGAGAACTGACACCAAATCTGCGCTCAGCAAATTCCCAAAGAAGTTTTCAATCGTAAACATCAACACCGCTTTAGCCCACATGAAAGCAATCATTCGGCCATAAATCCTTCTTGGATCGGCATGAAATTTCAACAGCCCGTTTCCCATACATGACCACCTGTGATATCCCAATTACCGAGCTATCGGGGCGTTGTACTTCCAGAGATTTAGTAGCGCTTGCACGGGCTTGGGTTCTTTGGTTCTTCATGCCCCACACACCCCACCAGAATCGTGGCAAAAAATCGAGAAAAAAAACTATGCCACTGTAATGTAGAGCATGGGAAATGTCCACATGGCGGAGTCACAGGTCTGGAATCCAGGCTTCCCAGGGCCTGATCGCAGCATCAGCATTGCTAGTGGGAGGGTACTTCGCCAGAAAGAGGAACAGATCCTTTGACAAATTAGTGCTTCTGAAATGAAGGGGGAATAACAGGCCATCATGATTCTGTTATTCTGCGGCAAACTCAATGCCCACCAACGGAATTAATTCAGAGGATAGCCGACCTTCCTATCAAAGAAATGGTAGACTTGTAGGGATGTTCAGGTGGGAACAAAGTAAGCAACAATAACACGGCGTTCCAGTCTGAGAAGTGCTTACAAAAGTTTTCCGAGTTGTGGGGCCTTTTCTGTGGCTCCCTGTGTTAAGGATCCAGGTTTGGATTGGTGGATCTAGGAAAAGGTTTCCAGACTGGTCCATCTAGATGTGCCCCGAGGCTTTGAAATGGCTCACGAACTCAACGCAGCTGGTGAAGGACAAACACGGTGGCTTCTTAGTAGTTTTGCCAATCATCTTGCACTAGGATGCACTAGGCACTATAGTCTTCCCAGTGCGCCTGGGAGAATTCAGTCTACTGCGGGTCGACATCTTTCAACGCAGTCCACACTATCAGTCGTGCACCCTGCCTGCCAGCGGCCATCTGTATAGCTGAAAAGCACTGGAATGTAGTCAAAGCCGCATGCCACGAGCCTGGGCACCCAAATTTGCAAAAATGATAGGAACAACATTCCAAAAGGTTTCCGCGGATCGGATGCAGACACTACGTCTTTGTGAGCATGTGACATTATATGTCCTTCTGAAGGTATGGCCAGTAGTACACTTCCGTACGAAGGCATAGTTCAGAAGCTTACAATGACTCTCTAGTGGCTTTGCGTTTCTTGCAGATTTTCGGCTTGGCGCTATGGTGCCCCTGCCCTAGCAATGAGCCCCTCATCCTCTCCTTGATGATGACCGCGTGCATGTTTGCAGCATTCTCCCTAATCCCCTTCTTGCTGGAAGCAGGGCAGATGGCCGTGTCTGCTGAGATCCAGGCTGCGTGCGACCAATGAAGGCCAAGTCCAGAAAAGGTAAGCTTTTCCACCTCCCAAGCCCCCCCCCCCCCCACAAAACAACTCAGGATATGCTTGAAACTAAATAAATACACACATATATATACATATAAGCTTCCCAGCCCCCTACCACAGGTCCCTGAGTTGTTTGAAGTTTGAAGGGCGTGCTGCCGGGCATTGGCACATCAGGAAGGCTGACATCCCGAGAAAGATGCCCGTATTCGGTTTGGGCATCAAAAGAGGGCTGTAGTTCTGGTGCGGGATTGCCTTGATCCCATGAGTTGGGCGAACCCTCCTCAACTTCATGCTTTTCCTGCTGCTTTCACTTTTCGCGAGAAGCTTGCTCGGATAGCTTGCAGCAAGGAGCTATATTTTTATGCTGTTAAAGCGCCCATGCTCAGGTTATATGAGGCATTCAATGAGGCTACCTAGAGGCTATGTAGGGATACGGGAATTGAGAGATTTGTCTCAGACTTGTAGACTCTTCCAAAGGACACTACATATACGTGATATACGTAAAATCTCCTCGAGTCCGCCTTCATATGTGGCAAAGCCTTCCATGTTTTCCAAGCGCAAGCAAGGCTCCCGAAAACGCAAGCTGAGAAAAACTCAGCAACATGGCAGGCATTTCCGGCGGATCTTTACAGGCACGCAAAACTTACCAAAAGCGTTTTGAGTGATGGTGCTGCATTTGAGGGTGGAGGCAGTATAAATTCAATGCGGGTTTAGAGATGGCAAAGCACTTGCAGATCCTGAGCCTGTCACATGGCTCCAGTCCTGCAAATTTCATCCCAGTTCTGGAGGTTCTGCCAAACCGCCACGCAATGAAACCTCTGAAATGTGTTTGCCTCAGGAAACATCGATCCAATCACAAGGACCAAACATACAAACCACAAGTAACATCATGCCTGGATTCCCTGAATTCCACATCCCTGACCATCCCTGACCCGCCGCGCAAGCAACCCTTGCAACCCTCACATACAAGGTCATTGCGAGAAGCTCCTCGCCTCACCACGTCAACAGCAGCATCAGGGCCGCCGGCAAGGGATTTGAAACGAACTGTCGCGTCTTGACCTTAGGTGCCGATGTCTTGGACAGATCTGGAAAGCAACGCAGATTAAGCAAATGTTCAAGTTCAAGCGCATCAGCTAGAGAGCATATCCTCGCCACATCTTTTCTTTTCATACGATCGGAGTTCTTACTTGAAGCAGGGCATCCTGTGCTGTCATTGCATGGGATGAGAAGCCTCAAAGTATTGCAGGGGTAAGGGGCCTGGTATGGGCTCCGGACGAGTAAGGGGCCTCATGTGAGAAGCGGTCTTGCAAATCCTCACAGGGGCAAGGGGCCTGAAAGATTGCACCAGAGGCAAGCGGCGGCCAACGCTGGAGGCCACATCGCACGCACCCCGCCCTCGATGCTACGCCATACATGTTAGTGCACAACATGCGCGCGGCGCGCAACCGCGTCGCTTCTTCGCGAAGCTGATCCTTGCACCAGCCTGACTAGGCGGGACCTGCCTTTAAGCTTGAACGATACTCAGCGCCGGAATTGTGCTGCACTCTTGCGCGTCAAATCTGTCTCAGCCAAGTTTTGCCGCAGTCGACTACGTTCCGCCTTGTCGATACATATGCTATTAGATGAGACGCTGAACTCCAATGCTGTAAGACCTTGGAATTCCCGATGCGGCATGCTGAACTGAAATTAGATGCGCAACAAAATCAACGACAAAACGTGTCAATGGCTGTTTCTGCAAAAGGAGGCAAGCACGTTGCTTTTGGGATTCCTTGACATGGCACAGTTGTGATCAAGTAAGAGAACTCACATAGCATGTAAACTATCAATCAGAACTGAACACTTAACCCCCATGGACGGTCAAATTGAGTTATGGATGGGTTTAATACCTAACCCACCAACTGTAACATAATATGAGCCGTAGACCTGCCTTGAAACAAGCTTTTGAAGCTCTTGCATAGGTTTCTGAAAAACCCGCAAGGTGTACATTTCTGAAGACAAGGTTTCTTCGTTTAAAACCCAAAGCTATGACATGTGTATATATCTATACATGTACAATGTACAATATAACCTACAGTCAAAAGATCCTAACTTACTGTCAGGACCCACACACACCAGATACCAGGTCA
>CAJNIZ010021112.1:203689-233661 GCA_905231905.1 Symbiodinium pilosum
CAAAGGTTTCACACACACACACACCCAACAAAAAAACAAAAAAAAACTAACAAACAAAGATGCCCGTGATCGGGCGACACCCCCATGGATTGTTCGAACCCTTTCCAGTTGTTGGCGGGGAAGGGAGAATCAGATGCCTTCTGTAGCCCGTCCAATAATTTACAACTTTCCATTCCTTTACCATCCTTCATTCTCTAACAGCTAGCAAGATAATCGTAAGCCCTAAACTCTGTACATCCCGACATGCAAGCACCCAGTTTTGATTTCATGTTGCCCAGCTGATTTTCCATGAATAGTGCCTGAAGCCCTGCTCTCATCTTGACACATCCCCGGATATCGAGACCACACTCCCCTCGAAACAGGGGTCCAGGGTTAAGCCTTAGCCGTGGGCCATTGTGTCATAGAAGGGAGTGACATTAACTAGGGGAAGGAAGAGTGCAAGTCAAAGTCAAAGGAAAGAATAAACGCTGTCCCATCTGCGTTCTAGCATAATTTTGGCCCATTTCACAGCTGCTGGACCAGGGACTCCTTCGTCAAAATCCGAGCCTCTGGCAGGCAAAGGCCAGCACATTGCTGCGGCTGAACCTGTCGTAGTGTCATCCACTAAGCAATTTTCAGGATTACTATCGGCACAGCTCACAATGATAAGATCTCATAAGCGCACATGCGCTTAAGCAGCAGCCTTCAGCGCAACAACTACTAGTTGCTGCGCCGCTGCCGCCGCCGCCGACACTGCTGCCGCTGCTGGCACTGCTACTGCCACGCGACGACGACAACGATTATTACTCTATTACTCCTGCTACTATACTGATACTCTACTCAATAATAAACGTACTGCTAATACTACGTAGTACTGCCATCACTTGTTTTTTTTCATATTCTGTTGGCAAGCCAACTATTTGCCCTACTGTACTTCTGGCTGCTGAGCTTGGGGTGCGGCGCAATGGCATTGACCCATGCGCTGGCGTCCTCCGTCACCTGGTGGCCAAGCTGGTTTTTTGAAACCTGACATTCGCTGATCGCTCTATACATGTTCCCTCTCTCGGTAAGTACTGTTGTTACAGTCATCATGGCTCATGTTGTGTTCTTACGACATGTGTTGCGGTTTGCGGTTGCTGCCATATTGCTTGCATTTTTGGAAGAGGGATCCTCGGTTCACCCAGTGCCTTTCTCAGCAAATCTTTATTGAGGTGCGCCCGTGACAGCGGATCTACTTCTACAGCTTTTAGCATGCATTCCGTTCTTAGCAGTATGTGTGTGGCTAGTCCATTAAACTTCTGTCACGTACCTGTGAACCTTCTTGCAATGTCTGAATAAGCCAACCATGTCCTTAAGTAGCAGGGAGGCTTAGAAGGAGGTTTTCTCCCCCCGGACAGGGAGCTTGAAATAACTCCTGGCCTGGAGGGCATTGAAGCCTGGGCCATGGCCCTCCTCCGTAACGGTGACGTCGTACACCTCCGCTACTGGCTGCTTCACTCCATACTCAAGGCGAATGGGGACTTAGCGAGGTCTGCTAGGAGGGTCAGCAGAACTTGGTAAGCAGGGTATAACTATGCGGATTGCAGTGTGAGATGCCTGAAGTAGCGCAGATTTCTGCAACTAAAATGCTGGGATGGCTTCCAACGTCTTTGCTGGGCTTTGGCCTTGAGAGGTGGACTTGCGTTTTGCATGTTGCAGGACATTACTTCTGCATTGCACTCTGGCGCATAGTCTGGTATCCCAGCTCTCGGCTAGGGCTAGGGCCAGGGGCACCTGCTGCCAACTGCCACATGCAGATGCAGTTATGAATGTTCTCGCTATCAAGGTGCTTGCCCAGCTGTCCTGTGCTAAGGTCCCTGCCCGCAAGTGCCGGTCGGTCGACCCAGTAGCCAGGTACCTTCGACGACTGCAAGCTACAGCCTGAAGTTGTTTGGAGTTCTGCGAGAGTTAAGGTACTGTATGCGGCTGGTGCAGGAATATCACGAGGGGTTCTGAGGCACTGAACGGCACTGAGGGTCTTGGGCTGCTTCGTACCAGGTGATTTCAGGGATGGCAGAATCAGCCCTGCAAAGTTTCTGACTTCCATACGATGCACGGTGCCAAGTAGATAGTTCAGGTTGCTGGCATACACGGTGCAGAGGACGTCTTGGGACAGCTTACATGCTGTTTATAGATGGGTCATGACGGCGGGGAAGTGTCGTAATTCGCAAAAAGCCGCTCCAATAGCACAACGTAAAAATGCCAGATCTGCTACGCCTTCATGCACCAAGCCCCAAAGAACTGTGGACCTGTGACCAGAATCCCCAAACCCGTTTATATAACATGCAACAAGGCGAGGACACCAAATCAAATCAGAAGCCCTGTGCCCCGGCCAGGAACATGTGTTCACACCCTTACGTGTCCTCAACATGTTCATCATCATCCTGAGCCATGTTCTACCCTGGCCTATACTTCTACAAATGTTAATGGCTCCGGTGCCGACTACAGACACTGCCGCGTTCAACTGGTCGCATTCCTGCAGTCATTCTGAGTACTAGTTCCTAAGATTTTGACGCTTCCTGCAAGTAGCACTCTACTGTAAAACTCTTTGCCCCCCTTGGTACCACTACTGCCTTACTGCGGCTAGTAGTAAGTGGCTCACGACAATGCACCAACAAAGGGCACTGTGATGAGTGGTGCCATGCCAACGCCTTGGCGCACCAACTGAAAAGCGGCAAGAGCTGTTGATAGCTGCAACTGCAAGAAGGAAAAAAACGATTCATGGCCATGGTGCGGACAACGGCGAAAGCAGTACCAATACGAACAGTAGAAATTAGTCCAACGCCATAGTGGCGAAATAGGAACAATGAGTAAGCAAGCATGCGTGCTAGCGGCGGCAGCAGCTATAGCAGAAGAAGAAGACGTCGTGTTCGTAACGCTGCTGGTGGCAAGGCAATGCTGTCGGTACCAGTAGAAGCAGCAAGCAGCAAGCGCTACCATTAATCAATTACAATATGGCACATCAGTTGCAAGGAGCTCCAAATAGTCTGCAGGACTTCTGTACCATCATGCGCAGGTCTCTCAAAATCATTCACACTTTCTGAGAATTGCCAGCCTGAGACTATTTTGCATAATGCTACTCTGCTAGGCAAATCCGGATTTGTGGTACTCTAATTACGGAGAGCATCTCCACAAAAGTTCCCGGATTTAGCCCGCGCCGAAAATACTACCCGGAGTTACAAAATTCATCTGTTCTTCCCGGTGCCAAACTCCCGGCATCCAAAAGGCATTATTGCTGTTTTTATTCTTACTACTACTACTACTGCTACTACTACTATTACTACTACTACTACTACTACCACCTATTATACTACCACTGCTACTACTACTCCTGCTACTAAAGTGCTACTACCATGTCTCAAATCCCCAAAAAATCAGAAAAAACTTCTGAAGGGGCATTGTTGCATGTCAGGTGGACCTCGTGGATGTACGCTTAATGGGCCCGCGGAGGGTAGTGAACTATTGACAATTCCCTAAGCCTTCAAGCGTCTCTGGGGCCCCAGCGGTGATTGCTGCCTTGGACTTGCCAACCTTGTGTGCGACCCAGCTGGTGACCTACGCCGCACAACTGGCTCGAGGCTAGAACTTCCGCAGAGGACCTCAACTTGGGTAGTCAAGAATGAAGTGGTTCATAATAGAGTGGAGCGAACCTGGGGCCCAAACGGAACGATTACTAGAAAGAGTATGGAAAAGCTTCCTACAAAACTTGAAGAGTCCTGTTTGAGTTGGCCAATGTCCGTGTCGGTAACTTATGAATTTCAGGCGCATGCCAATCTCTGCCAACATGTAAGTGTCAAGTTAGGGTGGCCTTATATAAATTAGTTGAAAAATCTCGTCACGGGTATCCACAAGAACTTCCGGCAGACCCCAGCTTCTACGTGCAGTCTCTGTTCCTCGGTAGCATCTTACACTCCACGCTATTCATGTCCAAATTCATTTGTGGGACCTGTGGAGTGGACTACTAGTCTGGATCTGGAGGGGCTGTGTGGTGGTGGACGTAGGCAACAAAATAAACACATCCTCATGGCAAGAAAACTTGTCATCATCTAAAACTTAGAAGCTGCCATTCACAGAGACGGGGAGTACCCTGTTTGCCTGCTCAATCATGTCTCTTTCCGCGCTTGAGTATAGTGTAAAGAACCGCCCACATATTGTAGTTCATGTTCTCTCACAGATGCAGTTCACATGGTTCCTGGTTGCTCCCTTTTAGATCCACATCCATAACTCAAACCTACATACCGAGACTTCAACCCTGAAATCTTCTAACATCTGCTGGACCTGGGGCTCGTAGTGGCATACGGCCGTATCCTTGGAGGCCAAACCTGCCAAGGCTGAGGGCACCATTTTCCGTGCAGCCCGAGGAAGCTCAGAAGCCACTATGCGGACCATCCGGGTGTTGTGCCATTTGCTTGCCTCATCGGACTACGGTTGGGTAAAAACAGAAAGCCTTCCATCGTGTTGATGGCGCTATTTTCCTTTGTAGAACATGTACGCATTCTCTGTGGAGGAACTCAGCCCCAGAACCCTGCACGCTATGGAATTCGATGGGAGACCCCAATGGAAGAGCTGCCCATGAGCAGCGAAAAGGAAGGCAATCGCCTCACGGGCTCAGGGCTTTGAACTGGCTCCTCCCAACCTGTGAGAATACTCTTCTATAGCAATCCCGAACTCCAACTCTCTGACCGTCATATGATACTTGTGGGATCCGGGATTAACGGGCATGATTGCCCATCAAACGTGCTTCCACTAGCGTCTGAAAACAAAATTCAGCGACAATTTGATGAGGAAAGCCAGATGTACTACACTATGCCAGACTCAAGAAAAACGGTTCCCTCTCAAGATATGGCGGTATGTTTCTCAAGAATGACCCGGGAGGATGTCACACACGGATTTCTTATTGCTCTGTTGCCGCGAAATTTAAATGGCGGTGCCTCAATGGTCAATCTATCTTCTGCAGTGAGCAGTGTATACTTTCTCTGGACAATGGACACCAAGTATTTATCCTTAGTAAGAAGGTATATGCGGTACAGTCCAAGAATGATGGGATGTTGCAAAGCTGCACAGGCTATGTATACTTGCACTATTGCGCGGCAACACAAAATTACGCACCAGACCAACCTCTTGCTTGATTCAATGCGCCATTCCCTTTCCCTGGGGCCTCCACCCACATCCTTCGCCGAAACAAAGGCTCCAAATCTTAGCCGACAGCTACAGCCTAGCTGTCAGCTATCCAAAATGACGATCATGGCTTCCAAAGTCTCCTCCTAACTTAGACACCGAAGCCTGAACTTCGAAACCCTGAGGCCCCAAACCCTGAATCAGGGTTCTAAATCAAATCCCTGGTGCCTACGGCAAAGCGCTCGCCGTCGGGTGCCCAAGCTGCACAAAGCGCTGCCCCTGGGGACTGCACTCGACCGGAAGGCAGGGAAGACATGGCTTGTTTTTTGGGTGTGGGGATTTGGGATACGTAGCTTGCAGGGCTATTGATTTGGAGCGTGAGGACCTTGTCGGTGTGTTGGCAGGGTCTTCGCGGGGCTAAAGGATTATGATCTCATGAGTCCAGGATCTGGGCTGTGGGGCTAAAGCGTCCAAGGCCCGTGAGTGAACTCCTGAATTAGATCGGCAACATACGAAGCTCTCTAGTAAGGCATGGTGTAAAGGGGCAGGACACTACGTAAAGATTCTATGAAGTGCAGGAGAGGTAACTTATGTATATTGAGACATGCAGTCTGAGCGAGATCCATACTTGGAACATGCCATGGAGTAGTCAGCAGTCCAAGGCGGAGGTCTTCATACGGTCAGAGAAACATGCTCAGTTGCTGGAGGTTGCCCTCTAAGAAAAAATCCATCTGCGCGGGTTTGAGTTTCGGAAGCCGCCATGTGGCCTCAAAAAGGAATTTGGGGCTTTGGATTCAGCAGACCTTCAGTCTTGCGTTGCCAAGGATTTCCCTGTGCATGCGGCTTGCTCAGGTTTGCACCGGCTTTGCACATTTGCAGTGGGGGCAATTCGAATGTCAATGTGGTTCTAGCACATGACAGCCATTGTCTTGCAAGAGCCATGCGTCCATCTGATTTGCTGTCATTTGCTGTCGTCTGCGTATTCGCTGGGTGGTGAAAAAATTGCGTGCCCTTGCTGGTAGCTTCTCAATGATCTCGACTCACTGTGCATGTTCAAGCCCATCAGTGCCAGGGCAGAACAGACACTGAGCGCTTCACGGGGCGCTTTCAGCTCTACATTGACAGACCTTCGCAGCTGCATCATCGATGCGTTGGCAGCAGCGCTATACGGCCATGAGCTTCCACTGAGATGAACGTGTTCTAAGATGAAAGTATTGCAAGTACAAGCACTGCCTTCCTGCAACTCGATCTTCTGCCTATAGCACAGAATCGAATACACGATATGCATGGCACAACCAATATGCCACCCAAACCAGTGCTTTGGCCAGATCATGGT
This sequence comes from Symbiodinium pilosum, assembly GCA_905231905.1. Taxonomy (NCBI): domain Eukaryota; class Dinophyceae; order Suessiales; family Symbiodiniaceae; genus Symbiodinium; species Symbiodinium pilosum. The sequence continues at coordinate 210,162 of CAJNIZ010021112.1, forward strand.
TGCAGAATATCAACAAGCCTGGACTGGGAAGCAGGCTTCCAATTTCCATCCTCAGACCGCTCCCATACAAAAGCCGTCCGGTCCTGACTCCAACGCATTCCGGATCAAGGCCGTGTCTGCTTAGTATAGTTCATTATGGATCAATGTAGCACATCCTGAATCCTGACCACTGCAAGTGATTGCTACCTGAGAATCATATGCTGGAGCCCCTGTGCCCAACTTGGGCACCCTGAACCCTGACTCACCCTGGCCCTTACGCTGGACACCGTAGTGTTCAGCTAACCAGCGCAGCCAAACAAAAAACAATTCGCCTCATGCGTAAAATCCCTAGTGCAATGAAGCCCCATGTAACTCTGATATCCAGGCACTAACTGCTGATCCACTCAACTTTGAGGCTATAAGCCTCGGATGCGGATATCAGCTTGCCGTGGCAGGACCAGTCCAAGCCTGTGAGTGTTCAGGCTGACTGGGACTTGTTGGGACTGTTCCACTGCCACTGTGATGCTAAGCCTGTCCATGAATATGATCACTACTGAGTAAGTAGTAACTACTGTATCATGGCTGTCCTTATGATGACAGTTGCTAGGAGTCATCTGCATCTGGGTATGAAGGTCTTGTGCAGGACTGAGGAGCTCCAAGTAGACCCTCCTGGTAGTCTTGGAAAAAGACCCATAAACTCTACATCTCCCTATACAACCGCTGTATTTACTGTTGCAGTACTTACACCTCATTTGCTTTGTCTGTCCCGGGCCTGTGACCCTCTGAGAGTGCTTCTGCAGCACTTGCGTCCGCTGGTACTGCAACAGTTCTGATTCTGCGGCCACTGCTTTTGCCATATCACTGTACCCACACAGCACGACACCGCACACGCTGCATGCCGGCATGTCTGTGCTTCATGTGTATGGCGCAAACATCTCTCAAAAGAGCTCCTTCTCCGAAACCAGCTCGAAGATGAAGATCTCTTCAGTGTTGGGACCTTGCAACCCATTGCAATCCCACCAAGGAGAATGTCGGACATCAGACCCCTTGAGACTCCCTGAGTTGCTCCAGGCCCCTTCAAGGGCCCACATCCGTAAAAAAAGCTTCTTTGTTTTTCGCAGTTGCATTAGGAGAGCATTATGAGAGTGAGGTCATCCCATTGCTGCACAGGCCGAGGTGCAGAGAGCCAGGAGCTGCTCATCCTGCGACACTGCCTAAGTTCAGGTTGCCCCTGAGGCCAGCCTATACAGTTTGTCTAGGTTCTAGGCACGGTGAGATGCGATTCAGTAGGGCCTGCTATAGGGATTCATTCCTCCATTCCCTACTCACGTCGAATAGAATTCCCCAGAACCAAGAGTGGTCAGTCATTGGTTTGGCTTCGAGGTGTAACAGACATTTGGGCCGCCAACCAGCTGTTTGAGAAACTGCCGTCTGATCACTGAGGTTCCGTCATGGCTGCTGACCACTTCAACATCAGTGTCCTGGCGCGCGCGCGCGCCACCCGGCACAACATCTTGAAGCACTTTGGGAGAAACAGGTGTATAGGAATCCAGAACCTTCTCATTAACTTGATCCAGCAACATTATGGCAGATGAGCTACCCAAACCTCTTGATGTCCTCAAGCCGTCGGGCGAGTATTGCCGAAACCATGCCGGGCACGGTGACTGAGCCTTAGATATTATTGGTTCTTACTGCAGCGTGCCTCCCTGAGTCTCGTCTCTTCGTAGCAAACATGGCAACAAGCCCCAGACTCACCAGCCCGCTGGCATGGCACAGGTGTCTGCTGAGACAGCTTAGCTATGAAAAGATCTTAGGCTGGTTTACATGCAGGAATTGAGAGGGTCGGCTTCACACGGCATTTACCGAGCTGGCTTTCAAGCAGTGGTTGATGATGTGCTTGTTAGGGCAGCTTGCCCCGTTCAATGCCTACGGGAGTCCAGGCACCTAGACCTTTTGTGTACATCGTGTATGCGTGTGCTGCTGCTTGCTACCAGTATCGCTGCTTGCTATCAGTGCTGCTTGATCAACAAGAGCAAACAACCGTTGCCCTACGCGCATAGCAGAGCGAATGACTCATCTACTGCTTGCTGCTGGTCCACGACTCCATCAACTTGTATATATGGTCAGCCACTTAAAACGTGCACCCCAGACCCTGTCTGGAGCTCTTCAACTTGCTGTCCCTTGCCCCCTGGCGCCTGATCGGAACAGCCAACGCTGCATGGGACTGCAGCTGAGGACCTGCAGACAGGTCGTTCTCGTAAGGTCAAAGAGTCCTCGCAGTTCTCAACTTTGTAAATGTCATGGATACAAACAAAACAGCGGCCCAAGCAGCGAATAACGTGCCGCTTGAGAAGTTCAGAACAGTAAGGTAACCACATCTTCAGAGATGAACGGCTATCGTGGAGGCTGCTCCTCACTTGCTTGACTGCAAGCAGCGATACACTTCTTTCAGTCATGCCACTCATCTCGGACATGAAGCGCTGCCATTTTCCGCCTATCCGCTTTGGCCACTCAGGCTTGATGCTACTTCCACTTCAGACGCAGAGGAAGCAGATGAGGGGGAGGAACCTCGCTGAAGCAAGCCAGTCCAAGTCAAGGGAGAGATCTGGAACTCGGGATCTTCCTTATGTTCCTGCACATCATGCGTACGCAAATACCTAGCCACCTTCTTGCATTGATGCACATAAACGTGTATGCATATGTAACATACATACATACGTACATACATGCATGCATGCATGCATGCATGCATACAGACAGACAGACATGCATGCATACATACATACATACATACATACATACATGTATACATGTCTGTCCGTATATGCATATCTACGTGTTCCCGCAACATGACGCTTATTCTAAGGGGCAGAACAGGATGGACATGATTGGGAGTCGCTTTACAATAGCGGTGCCCCATGAAATATGCGGTGTATACGCATTATTAGAGGATGAATTATGGGGGTTCCTCATGCGGCTATGTTGGGGCAAGTTTGAGAAACTCCCAACCCTAAACCCTAAATCCCCTTGTCGACCGCAGCCGCCTCCTTCTTCTTGCGCCATATCCTAACAGCCACGCAAATGCACTTACTTTCTGGTGGTGGGTCGGGAATGCAGGAATGGATCTCTATAGAAGTCCGAGAATATTAATTGCTGATATTCCCTATATCCCACGTGGCTTTAGCTTGTGTCCCAAAACACCACTAGCGAGTTCAGTTCGTGCCAAGAACTCATGACGGTGCATAATGGGCCAAACAACTTGAGAAGTACATGGAAATCCTTGGAACTGGTTCCTTCTTGGGAACCAAGGTTTTAATTCTTGATTGGCTTGATTGGACTTTAGTATGGCAACACAAAACTAACAAAGCCAACCATGACTCAGGTGAGCTGGTTGCCTCAACAAAAGGGCAAAGGTCCAAGGTCAGAGCCTTTCGCTTGCGGCTTTGCTGCTCGCGCTCTTTTCTGGCCTGCAGTCGGAGCAACGGCACCACAGGCTTCCTCTCAAAATGCTCAGTGAATCGAATAAGAAGGATTCAGAAAAGCTCTTGACAGGTAGGTTGGTGATTCTGATGCCAGCCCGGAACGCAATGCTTGGAGACCTGAGACCGAACACCACGCCTTCTTTTCCAGCTTGCGCTGCTTCTTCAGGCGCTTTTTGGCCCGCCTGGCATCCGCGTGAACCGGGGGCTCCACCCCATCCGTTTTGCAGGTTGTACATGGGATGCATGCAGGGCCCGCCTTGGGAAAACCGTAGTCTCTATAGTAGTGCGGTTGCAGAAGCCTCAACCTAAGAAGGTCTGCCTCTGTGGAACCGGTCTGAGGGAGTTAATGGTTGAGGACTGGTCCCCGTACGCTGTGCACTTGAGGTTGAAGCTTTTATGGATATGCCGCCATACTGTTGATAATAACTGCTACCTGGCCCTTAGGGAAGTTAAGACATGAAAGCGAATTTCTTCTGATCGAGCTTTGCTTGGCATGGGATACACCTTCAAGATATTAGAACCACGGGCTAGGCACACGCGGCAAAACTCATGACCCAGCCCAGGCTTCCGTCGTAATCCAGCACGCCCCCTACAATCGTTTGAAAATCCAGGAGAACCGACATAGCATGTCTATGTATCCTTTTAAAGGCTTTTGACAGAATCTCTGGCCGGCAGCGCTTCTTCTCCTTTTTATCCTTCTTGGCCGCCTTCTTGGCAGCCTTGGAAGCTGCCTTCTTGGCCTGACGACCATGGAGTTTTGGGCTCACATTGCATGCCTTGGGGCTATGGTCTTTAGGTTTTATGTCCATCCGGCTTTACGGGGTTAGTGCGGATAAGGTTGTGGTATCTTTTCGTTGCAAGTAGGTTGCCCCAATTGGCCCCAATTGTGAGGGCTCCCAAATGCAGGGCTTCTTGATGCTGTGTCTTTTGGAGGTCTGAAGGAGTCCCTGGGATAGAGACACATCCAAAGAGAGCTTCCATTAAAAAAGGTAGATGCCGGCATAGTATAATCTTATGATAGGGACTTCTTGGAAGTATTCTTAAAGTTGGTTAAGAAAGCAAGGCAGCCCACTATCTCATCATGTCATCATGTGCTGAATGTATGGTCGTACCGAGCAGGATAAGCATGAGCAAATGATCGCAAACATATGCACCGTGATAATGCGGGACGATTGCCATCAACTTGTAGCACCAAGAACCATACTTGCGCTGGCACAAAAACATGATAGCTTCAGCCTGGTGTCAGTTCTCTACTCGCAGCAAAATTGAGAAAGAGGATCCCCGGATAAGCATTCTTTCCTTGCCAACGATGCTAACCCAGTACCCCGAGTAAGGCATATTGCGAAACGTTGGTGTGTATCGATAATGGAAATTATAGCAGACCATGGGACGTTACCTCACTGTAGCCTGGGTTTCCCTACTTAGCTTACACCATAAAAAAAATCACATATTCCAGTGCTCACTTCAATGTCCGTCTCCCCTTCGATTTGATTGTCCATGGTTGGCTCTGGTGCAGTGCTCCCCGACCTAGAAACCCTCAACCCTGCATAATTCATACGTGTACATACATACATGAACCTATATATATATATGTGTGTGTGTACATACATGTACGTATATATATATATATGTATACATACAAATTACACACAGTCCTAAACTCTAGCCCAAAAACTCTATTACAAGATTTGGATAGCCGTACAGGTCCGATGAGCTGGGGAGCCACCCCGAGGTTCGGGCACGCTTCGCTTCAATCTTCTTTAGAACCTGCTGGCCGGCATGGACTTTAGGGTTTGGAGTACCCTAAACTCTAAACCCTTGATGTAGCTCCGATTTGGGGGTTGATGTACATAGGGTTCTAGGGTTTTTGCCTGGACAGCTTCAGGGAGTGCTCAAAAAGCAAAGCAAGCAAGGCATGGTAACTTATTCGTTGCTAGTGTGGCTGGTCTTCCAATTCGCATGTTCTTGCCGGCTCGGCTCCCTTTGCATTACAACTTATAACAACTTCTCCTCGTAGACTGTCGTTGTGACTATGACGAGTGGTCTTCATTCTTGTTGCTGCCCTTGTATCCGCCTCGGCATGGCTCAGCGTGAAGCTTTGGAGCTCGGCCGTGCAGGGCGCGTTGCCCCGCGCGATCTGGCTGTCTGTGCTTCCAAGCGTCTCGGGGAAAGGGCTTAGGGTTTAGGGCTTAAGGTTCCTAAACTATCCAATGACAGCAGCTTCCTAGATCCTTTCAGGGGCCGCTAGTACAGCAAGCAAATAGACTAGAGGTACTGTATGTTTGAGGCGTGCATGGCTCCCCGCTACAGAAGCACTGAATCTTCCACAAGGCAGGAACGCAGCAATCTGGGACTTCCTCAAAACGTAGAGTTACTTCTGCAGCTAGGAACCTAAGGCCTAGGCGTCTGTTGGATTTGTTAGGGCCCTGTTAGGGGTAGTAAGAGATTTGTTGTTGTCGAGAATTAAACGGCTCACTATTGACAAACACTCATGTATGACAGGAAACATGGCAGTGTCTGAGTGATCGGTCAACTTATCTACATGGCGACGATAAACGTCTGGTGTCATCAAGCAATTGGAAAGCGCTCAACGCCATGCTGACCGACTACGTCAGCTCTTGAAGTCAGAGCTGGGCAAGCAACCATGACAAACAGCAGACCGTCATCGCATGTGCAGCCTGACTGTGAGAATCTCCGGTATATCTTGATCCGCAAATTGTGAGATCGCAGCATGCATTCAAACCTAAGCAACTTCCGACTTAAACAGCGGCTGTTGGGCTTAGCGCTAGCCGCTAGAGCCGCTAGAGGGCTTCAGAATTCTCTGCTGTCCGCAGCTCTCATCCGAATTCCCGTTGGAGCGGTATTGCAAATTGATGACAGGTTTGATACTTCAAGTCAATCTGCTTAAAGACTTGTTTAGCAGCTCTACACACAAGTGACCAGTGGTTAAGGGCTCACCCTTTCAGCCTCGCGCTGTGCTGCAGCCTGCCGTTGCTTTTCAAAACCTTAGCTTCCCCAAGATCTGCACTCCTCCATTCATAGCACCTGTGCTTGGAGCCCGAAAACATAAGACTTGACAGCCCATCATGGTCTACATGGGTAGCGCTTATTTTCTGCTCATTACATTTCGAAGCTGAGCTCTGTGCAGTTGGCAATCACTTTGGAATCCAGCTGCCCGTTCTGCACAAGCTCCTGCGGGAGGGGCGTGACAAGAGCGCTTACGTTTTGCAGAAGGCTATTCCCTCACGGGTACGCCTTTTCCTGGCTCCAGCAGATACCTTGACCTCCACAGGGAGCATATCCTTTGTACTCATGCTGGTGTCATTATTATGGGTATTTCGTGGTACGGCCTCGTTGGGAAACTCCGTGGCAAGCCAGCCCTCCAGGTCATCCGGGCCCTGCAGTCCTGCATCGTTCGCTACCCTTCATATGAGCTAAGTCTAGACTCCTTAAATGGGGTTATATAGGGGATTGTATAGGGAGAGTTGTAGTGGTTTATAAGAGGGATCGCGGGGGTTTAGACTATAGCTCATATGGAAGATTGTTACACGAGAGGGATGCGAATGACGGATACAGGCGATATATTACGTATGGGGTTGTAGACGGGATATTGTCACCAGCTTGGAGAATCAGGTGGACAGGAACTCACAAAATGAATTGCAATTCATCTATGTGGCTTGGGGCTTAGGATTGGAGAATCAAACGAAAGAGAAAATGAACGATGACATGGAGAGGGATGTATATAAGGAGGGCTAGATGGTAGGTTGTCATATTGTCAAAGCGTGGCCCTGTTTGGCGTCCCAATGATAATAAGGCCTCCCAATATAGATGGAAACCGAAACAAGACCTCAGTTTTGACCACCCTTCGTTTCATCACAACTGAAAGGCTTGATGATCTGCGGGGTTGGGGCATAGTGCTTGCGTGATAGGTCTTCATGGCTGAACACCCATCTCCTTGATTACGCCTCAACTCGAGCAGTGCAGGATCAGGACACCACGTAAGGTCCATGAATGCGGGCTCAGCACCCTATTTGTTTGTGCAGAACACACTGCACTACTACCGTGAAGGAAGCAGCTCCCTGAAACGGACGAACCCTGGTCCGGAGGAAGTTCAGGAGCTCTAAGGGTGCAAATGGGAGTGGCCAACTTCTTGTGCAGAAAATGCTGCGGAACCAAGACGGCTATGAGCACTGCAAGGCTGAAGAACCAAAAGATGGATGGATCCCCAAGTGTAGGAAGCAAATTCATGGAATTTGTGAGTAAGCTCCTGGGCCCAAATGAGATGTTGCTTCCCAAGCCCACAGTAACAGCCACATTGATCTTTGCCCCAGTGCCCCCGTATACAAGTTTCGCGATCAGCCTAGTCAGGATCCTCATAGTAGCCCCTATATAGCCCATTATGGTCCAGTTTCTTTTCCAGTCTTTCATTCCCAGCTAACCTGTAAGCAAAGGCTCCTAGCATGCGCGCTGCACGCTCCGCAGCTACCTGAAGGGCCATCAGTTTAATTGCATGGTACAGGGATCTAATCTTTGGCTAGACGCATAGAATCTGGAACTCGAGAAAAACATGGATTTCTTCGTTTTGCCCACCAACTTCAACCAACTTGGAGAATATGACTTCCAGAAAAAAGGGATCTGCGTCTCAAGCACGGGAATTCCAGATACCGCATCTTGCAGGAAGCGACCCGCTGCAGTTGATAACAGTATGTCAAATTCAAATACCACCCCTCCAAAAACAAGCAAGCTCGTCTTGCCAAAAGGATGGGCCCAAAATTTCTTGACCGCCGCATGCTGGTGATAATATCAGGCCTTCGCCACATTTCGAGCCCATGCGTGTGAGGCGACATGCAAACCTCCTCACGCCACCATGTTAGGGCAAATCTGGGAAAGCCATGCGGAAAAAGCGCGGCAGCTGTATCTTCTTGAAAATCAGCATCCTTTAATTCTTAGAACTGGCCTTTGTGTTTGTGTTCTGTTTGCTGCTGCCAATTTCAGCCCTCCTGATGTTGCAGCCACTTGTCATTTACAGCACCAGTATTACCACAGAACATCCTCTGAGTCTGCCACCCCTTGGGGAAATGCCTTTGCCAGCATCTCCAGACTGCGCAGCCGCACCTTGTGTAATGCAGTGGCCGCGCTGCAGTAGAATAGGGGTGAATCAACTCGGGCTCCCTGTCAGGAAACTCCAGAAAGCACGCTGGCAAAAGCTTGAGGGCACACATCCCATGCAATGTGCAAGGACATGCAATTTTAAATTTGTCTTGCTTTTGCCATCCGTATAGGCAGCAGCAAGCTTGCCGTGGTACATTGGTTCTACACACTTCCTATGTAAATGCTCTGCTTACTCCGCAATCGCATCTATTTGACAGGGTTCCGAAACACAACAGAACAGGCATTAACAACTTGACGCACTATACTGCATCGCGCACATGGCCCGTTCGTACACACGCCGCTTTCTCATTCAACCCACTGTAAGCCCTACACCTGCAGAAAACCCATTGCTTATGTCCCCGATGACTGCCACAAAAGGCCCTCATATTGAGACCTTGAAGGTGTCTTTCAAGAAACTCCCGCCTTGAATTCTAAACTGCGGAAACCCCCAACCCTACATCCATCAACCAGTAATGTAACCGCATCAAGAGGTTCCGTAGTGACATACGAAGACCTCTTCTGAGGAGGCCACAGGCGCTGCTGCTGTCCATGCAAGCCTAACATTTATCCAGGGCTTATGGCTCGCTTCTGTTTAGGATTTGGGTTCAGATTTTCTGCTTTGTCAAGAGTCTTAGAGCTTGGCTTGTGGTTTGAGGTTCAGGCTTGGGGTTTAGGGGTTCAGGTCAGGGTTCGGAAATCTGGCTACATGGTGCGTGAATGAAGAGGGTCTGGTCATTCCTACTTGTACATGTGGTATAGTTACATTGTCCTACGCCCAGGAAATTAGTATTGCCATTCTGTCGCGGACCTACTAATCAACAGCCAGAATCTAGGTCTGTGGATTCGAGAGTTTCAAGACTTTTGTGCCACGGAGTCACAGAAAACCATCGCAAGCCAAATGCTCTTGCCTCACTGCCAGCAGTAGCTACCAACGTACCTCTTCTAGCTATTCACGGGGCAACAGTTGGACAGGGCTTCATACCTTGAAAGCTTTGACTTTGCATCTGCAAGTGAACTCCTTAGCCATTCGTGCTGGTACAGTCATGAAGAAAAGGTGCAAGTTCAAAAACGCTGCTTCTTGTGCTTCTCCTCCTTCTTCTCCTCTTTGCCTCTTCCTCCAACTCCTACAGTAACCACTCGCCCTGCCAAAGATGCTTCGATGAACGGGCGGTCTCTCCACCCAATTCTTGGACCACCCTGCCTTCCGCAGTCTTCCCTGACAGAGTCGAACAAGCCCTTGCTGGCCATGGGTCCTAGGGCAGAACACGGCATCAAACCCATGCTGCATGAACGTGCAAGCTTGCTTGTTCAACGAAAGCTGGGGTCCACAAGCTGATGTTGGACAGCGACTCTTCAAGTGCTTCGGAGTAGAGCGAGCTTTGTCCCGTACAGCATGAATAGCAAGGCAGAAACAGAATAATGGCATGCTCTACAAGAGTCCTGCCTTTTAAATTCCGACTGCAACCCATCCCAAAACAACTTGTGCCAAGCTTAATCGGGGAACCCACATTGTTTGGAATCGTCTAGTTGTTGGGGGGAGGCTACGACCAGAACCTTGCTGTACATGAAGTGACTTGCAGGATGGGCGGTCCTTCAGCGGCCAGATGCAAATGCCTGGACAAACAGGCAATCGCCAGGAAGGCAAAGAACTAGAAGCAAAACCACGGCTGCGCGTCACGACTGGAATACTGTTTGCAGATGCCTTTCATACTGGCCATGGACTTGCAATGATCTGACCTGGCAAGCTACTTGAAGAGCACTGGCACTGACTGTCATCGCACACAACGAGGGGTGTTTGCGAGAGGGAGACACGAGTTCAACACCCCAAGCCTGCACCAATTGCCCGATGCTCTTGCGCGGTGGAGTTGCAAAGCATAGCGAAGAGAAGGTCCTGCCAAGCCAAGGATGGGATCTTTGAGAGCTCGGTGTTGGCCATCTGCACGGAAAAGCGTTGTTGCGGCTTTTCCTAATACTGCCTGCAGCTAGCATTTAGTTCATACCACCAAACTAACCCCTATGCAGGCCTGAAGCATTCGGCTTTGGCTCAGAACACCGAATAGAATGGTGGTTTCTGGAGCATGCGTTTCACTACAAGGCTCAACAGAAATTTTGCCGTCCCTGACCTCGACGCTTTTCGCGTGCTCCTCGCTGGCCAACGTGCTCCTCGCAGATGTTTCGTAGGATCTTAAACTTCAAGGCAGCTGCTTCGCAGTGTGCATCTTGGGGTGCCGCAATGGCAATTCATGAAAACAAGGGTTCCAAACCCTCTAGGATGGCCTGTTGAATCTCTCGAATCTGGGCAAGGATGCTTAGCATAAGTGCTTCTAACTGATTCTTAAGCCCTCAACCCTTTATTAGGGTGTAGGGAACCCAACTATTCTCGGAGAATGCCTGCACCTGTATTGGGGCTCCTCCATAAGTTTAAAGGATCATCTCTGCTCCGTGTGGGTTTGTGGCATTCCGGAACATGGAAATGCACCCCGACCCTAATCCCCGAACAAACAGTACATATTCATAACCAAGATCACTACTGTTGCTGTTGGTTAAAGAAGACACTACAGGCAATAGGAATAATCATCTTACTCCATATTGGAGACGATATAGCCCCGAAATTATATCATCTGCCCTATATAATCCCAGTTCCCGAGGACTAGGCCTGGAAGAAATCCGAGAGCTCGGAGGACAGCCGCCCCGGCTCGCCAAGAAGCCCACCATGCGTCAAGTAGAGGAGGCCTGGCGTGATTGGCCTTTCCTAAAAGGTCCATGTAGGTATATGGAATATACTTGGGATCCGGGGCTTCCCATATACCTACTATACCAGTGTCAGGCCTGGAATATCAAAGTGTCGGCCTTGCATGAAAGAGGACAATGCTCACAACAACATCGGCTTCAACATCGTTTCAGGTGATGTCTAGCCTTCTTGCTGCACATGTACACACTCGGAAGACGTCATCTGTGTTGACGAACAATGTTTCTGCAGCTGTCTCCCTCGTGCCGAAGACTTGTATTCGCACCCTCATTGACAGTGGAAGTCTGATCTCAAACTCCGGGTCACTCCATATACCGTGCAGCACATAGTCAGCGAAGCTGACCCTTCACAAGACGTCACTCCATATACCTTCTAAATAATGTAATGCCTTCAAGATACCCATAATGGACTCTTGGCTTGAACGGCAAATGGCGCTAGTAAAGGTGGCTTATGAGTTCTCGTATTGGCATTTTAGGAAGGAGGCCCTTACCCACATCTGAACAGCGAGCCGGGCCGACGGAAGCCCACTACTTCGTCTCTTCTATGAGCTGGCCACGTGCGCACCTCGGATGCATAAATTCAGCAGCTTAATGCATGTCACATCCCTGGTCTCCCTAAAGCTGTTGAACCATTGCTGCAACGTTATGAACCACATGTTCACCACTAATGAACTCTTTAGATGCTTAGCGAGACCTGAAAAACACCTTACCTCATGGAATATCCGAGCCGATTTCGGCGCAGGGTCAGCCACCTTGAGCCAATCAGGTCTCTGCAAACAGAGTTGTGGAATTGTGGACCCAAACCTTCAATCCAAAACGCGGAAGATAAAAGCCTTCACCCGGCCTGCGGAAACATGCGCGGGCTGCTCCAGCAGTGAACCCTAGGTAACATGCACTGAGAAACTTTACGCACACAACATCTTTGCCATACTGCTTAAATCTGGCTACATAACTTCAGATGCGACATGAATGCTCCTCAAATGGACCCTTGTCGTTTCTGGGGGAGAATGGACACTACCCAGACATGTAAGAGTTGTAACAACCATAAACAGCACTGTGGACAGGGCAAAGCTCGCACCACCCCACAAACCCTGCACGCTGGGAATTAGCGCTCTTTGGGGATCCGAAGTGGTGCAAGAGTTCTCCATCCACCGCCTAAGGGCCGTATATGAGCTATAGTCTATAAAGGGCTATATAAGGGATTATACAGGGGACTACTATAAAGGTTATTAAGGGGAATACCAGGAGTTTAGACTATGGCTCATATGGAGGCAGAGAGGTCGTCCATCTTCTTGGGTCCCCGGGCGCGGGCGGCACAAGGCGCGGAGGGACCCAGCAGGGCTGCCAGGCTGCGATGCCTTGCTGATCTTACGGGGGATTAGTAGGGAATAGGGGAAAAGATTATACAGTGATTACATTGGGATATTGGGATTATGTTGCCTTTTTCCCGAATGGCCACCCGTAAGTGATTTTCATGAAGAACATGACACAGATTCTACATATTTGACATATCTGCTCCCGTTCACACGTGTACACTTGGAGATTTACATCGAGAGAGAGAGAGAGAGGTACTTATAAATGTATGTATAGGCATGTGCACATAAATATTTCTAGCAAGAAAAGCACCGGTGGTAACTGCAATTCTCAAAATGACAAGATATGTGCCTAACATTCACCTACAGTGTCCACAAATGACAATGACAATAGTAGTGACAAAAGTGATTGTGAAATATGATGATTGTGTGCTTGGGTTTTTCGGGGTTTAATCTAGGCATCCAGTCAAGGAAAGCTCTGAATGTGGTGGTGGTAGTAGTCGTCGTCGTAGTAGTAGTAGTAGCAGCAGTACTACTACTACTACTACTACTGTTAGTCCTACTAGAAATACTACTACGTACTACGTATTGCCAGAGACCTCCGAATGATGTGTTTCACCGTGCTCCTGGCATTTCACCAACATCACGAGCACGGATGGCCAGGCGGGCGCCCTCCAAGGCCACCTGCTTTGCCATGTAGAGTAGTATCCAGTACCCAATGTATTGGGATACTATGGGGATAATGGAGGAGAAAATGGAAACTACTATAGTATATTGGGGTTATATGGTACCCATAAGTAGGTTATATTGGGGTCATATTGGGATAATGGAAAAGAAAATGGAAGCTACTATACTAGGGTATATATTAGGGTTATATTGGGGGTAAATATTGGGATAATGGAAAAGAAAATGGAAGCTACTATAGTATATTGTAGTACCCAGTACCCAATATAGGGTTTAGGGCCCTGTAATGGAGAATCAAATGGAAAAGAAAATGGAAAATGAAATGGAAACCGGGATTCTCTAGGGGTTATTCTAGATGTGTGCTTAGAGTTTAGGGTGCACACTTAAGGTACTGATGGTCATGGTACTAAAAATTCTGCCTGACTCTAGGTATCCTAATCCCTGGGAAGTACTGGTGTTCAGTATTACAAGGTCATGCAGGATTTGCTAGTATCAACAGTACTAACCTGCTATTGCTGGTGATAGAAATCATGCCATACCCCTGCATGGTATTCTGCCTGCTCCTAAGATTCAGGGGACCTCGGGTGCTACATGATTTCATCCATCAACACTACTTTTCTGTCATTTACTAGGACTCTGGTGACCATCTTGAGGCATGCATGTAATTGGCAGACTCATAACAGCTGTTGGCTGGAAGTTGAACTACACCAGGTCTAAAATTACTATTGCTATCAATGTGATGACTTGCTGCAGTAGGACGACCGATTTGAAAGCAACTCGGTGCACCGGACATGCTACTCATCATCAAGTCGCAGATGCTGTGGCAGGTGTCTAAGACTGTCATCACGCGGCATGTCTCCATCACTGGTTGATGCGTTGGCGTCTCTCATGGAGGCTCATCTCAACACAGGAATAACATAATTTTCTACAGTATGGACGCTCCACAACGTGGGATAATGTGAGTCAAGAATTCAGATGCAAAGCAAGTGTCCCCGTGGCATCTGAATGCGAGCTCCATGGAGGGCGTGGCATACATTTTCCCTGCAGATGTCGCTCGCATCCTTGCTGCTTCTCGCCAGATCTGCTTGAATGACCTCAGAAGATGCATTTGGCTGCGGGGCGACTTGAGCATTGTTTTTTCCATAACATGGAGGGCCGACGCGAACTACATGGAATGGTTGTTTCCCCTGCAGACGCGACTACGCGCGGATATTCTTGCTATTCAACTGACTACACGGACTACACGGCACACCTGGCCTACACAACGTTCTACGCGATATGTCTTATGAAACATACAAACTACGCAGACTACGTGGACAAGATAACCTACACGTGACTACGCGAGACTACGCCCTTCTTGTCTGAGGCTACGCGAGCACTCTTGCAGCACTCACTCACGATCAGAGGCAGCCAGCGGCTTTCATCAGCAATCAGATCCACTTTAACCTCCCGAAGTCTACACGCCGATGGAAGACTTTAGCAAAACCACATTTCAGCTTCGTCCCAGCAACCTTTCTTTGCCTTGGCGCAGGCCAAGGAATACCTCCTGGGCGAGGGGGCCGTGTGCAGTTGCCATGTTTTCCCGTTTTGCGGGTATTTCTCCCTGAAGAACCTGTTGGGATGTTGAGGGGTGGGATACCACACGGACAAGGCACCCCTGAAACAAACACGGACTTTGAATAGACAAGACATCCAACATTCAAAGCAGAAGCTGTGATTGCGAGGCTAGCCACGTCAGCAATATGCCGCAATGCCACAACTGAAGAAGGAACAAGTACAGCAAAGCAGCAAAAACAGTGCCTCGAGGTATGAAGAATACTTGCAAAAACCGAGATGACAACTGCTACTGCGCCACGCCGCTTTATAATGATATCTACATCTGCAAGTCACCAACTTCTGTACTTCAACCCTAGCCACCAAACTGCAAAAAGTCACAACAATCCTAAACTTTGGAACGTTCTAAAACACCACACTGAACACGAACACCCGTCTCTACTTGGAGGGCCAGGGGGATGTTGCAAGTAAGATCGGAAAGGCACCCCGCAGCCCTCAATGGATACAGATAGCCCCCACTTATCCCGATTATTAACCTACTTACCAAGTGCACCTGCCCCTAAACCTGAAATGATGGAGTTTCCAACTTTCTCCTTCTATTCCTTACGGCTTCCCCGTGCGCTCCCCAGTCTCCACACCCGGCCATGGCTCGAAGTTCCGCAGCAACAGCGCCGCCTCCTCCAGGCCGCAGGGCGTAAAGCCGTCCGGAGGATCTCCCTGGCAAAGCTGGCTTGTAGAGTTTCAGTCAGTGGTTCTGAGCGCAAGGGGTTTAGGGTTTGTGGTTTCAGGGTTGATCTCCCTGCTGGCATGTATGGGTTTCTAGCATACACCCTTGATTGTTACACGTAGGTGTATTTGCGTCCGTGCTTTGTATTCTGCGCCCCTGGTAATGGAGGCCATATCTATATGATCTGCGGTCTGCCACCCGCCACACAACCTGTCTAAACCCTCTTCAAAACCATCGCCACAGGACCCAGAACACAGGCCACGAGACCACAGGCGGGATGAGCCCCCCAGATCTTTATCGGCCCTCCAAAGACCCTCCGGCAAAGTCTTGACCTTTTCTAAACCTTCTGCGAATGCTATAAACCCTCCGTAAATTACACACTAATCCCGAACCCTAAGGCTCCAAGGACTCATATTTGGAAGCTTTTGGGCCTAAAGACCATACTAAAAAAGGCTTTGGCTTGTTTCTAGCCTTAGGGTAAAAACCTTATACACCCTCTAGAAGCCATCTATCTCTAACTGACATACACAACAACTACTTCTACACTTTATAAACCCTCTACCAAACCCTTAGAACAACTCTTGTACAAAACCTTGTAGAATCCTCCACAAACACTATCTAAGCCTTCTATACACCTATCTTAAACCACGGCAGCGAGACCACAGGACCACGGGGGCAGAGGACCAGAGGGGGGGCGGGCTGGAGGAATATTAGGTTAATCATGCTCCATATTAACAATTTGGGCGAGGGGGGTGCGTGAATCCTGCCTCATATATGAAAAGGTATTTTTTGCAAAAACGCCAGCCTTAATGCCCATGCTAGAGGTCCATGGCTTAAACCTTATAGGCCCTGGCAAAGGCTAGTTTAGCGATCGGGGGCGTCTAGGGGTTGAGGTTTACGTGGGTGTTTCTGGTTTGGGACTTTTAATGGGGGGCTTTATACTGCATCGGGCTTCTCAAGAACCAGGTACGCTGAGGCTCACTCTCCAGGACTCTCTTTTGGATACTTTTGCATATGAAGGTATTTACGAAACAGTAGTGACTTGTGTTGTCTAGGTGACTTATAATTCTAGCTTTATACACATGCGGAACTCTCTACGCATGCCAAAACACGCGGTTGCGCTGGGTGGACATGCTAAGCTCGTCAGACCATTTCTGTTGACCCGACGGTACGGCCTCTACCGGGCCCCAATTTCACCCCACCCCAAATTCTAGCGCACTCCATCCAACACCCAAGACATACCCCGAAGAATCCGAAAATATCCAAACGCGCAACCCGTACTTGACAAATCTTGACAATCCGTAGGCCACTAGCCGGCTCCAGAAGTGAGGCATCATGTCTATTCTCCGTACTGCTTTGGAGAAAACAAAACACATTTGCTCTTGTATGAGGGCACCACACCCCTCCCCCCTCCGGCACAGCAGCTGTCAAGCCTTGGAGAGCCGCTTCAGGAACCTAAGCTGGATCCTACATGTGCTAGGTTTTCGGATGTTTTGGATGAAGACTTTCACAGGTGCGGGGTCGCATCTCTTCGGACAAGATTTACAGATCCCGGCGGTCACTTTCAGAGTGGGTTATGGCATCACAGTTTGGGGCAGTTTGGGCGTCTAGTAATACAGGTTTAAGAGGTCCTGGCAAAGCGGAGTCAAAACAAATGACTATCCAAGCGTGCTCAAGGAGAGTACGGGCCTACCAAAGCCTACCAAAGAGCACCTGACACAAAGCTGGGAATTGACGCCTTGTGCCTTGTACTTCTTGTCGGGTAACCAATAAGCTGCTGCAATCTTACTCCGCAATGACAGCCTTCTGGCTGCAGAGCATGCACCGGGTCCTTCTCTAAACAGATGTTGCGGGTAGCTAAGTGCAGGTTGGGAATCACGCGAATTTGAAATTTCGCAAGCCCTTCAGTACTCCCGCTCAGGAACATCCTTGGGACATACAAGCAAAAGGGCACCAACATGCTTAACCATTGACCAGCAAGAGCCACTTGGCTACAGTCCTTCAAGAACCTGGCCTCTCATTGGCTCTCAATCTCCCATCTTATTGGTGAGCAAATTAAGAGGTGAGTCTTCGTGAACAAGCCTAACGCGTAGCGGGGTTCTCAATCTTCTGAATTGTCTTCTGTGGGTCCTTATAGTCCTTATAGTACGGTGAAAATAGTCTGGAGGCATACGACTAGACGTACTTTGTGGAAACAGCCATGGAAATATTGAGTAGGCGCTCACCTCGGGCGGGAAAAAACAATGTAGGGACCTGAATGAAAATGATAGGGTCTTTGGGCTATGTCCTACAATGGTGAAAATTACAAGGATCATGAAGGTACGCTGCAACTAGTTGTTCAGGCTCAGGATGCTTTGCAAGTGCGAGCCAGGGGCTCATAACGCCCAGTTCGCTTGCTGGAGTCCAGTGCCTCCTGGAAGTATGGCAAATCAAAGTGCGCCCTCAATGGAATCGGGTTTCTGGGGCGAAAGGTATGGGCCCCTAGTATGCGCCCTTAATCTTGGGTCCTTGTATACTTGCGTATGTTCTATACGTACACTTGACACGTACCCTAAAGGGCCTCCAGAATCCACCAACAAAAATGCGGAGGGCCCACCTTCACGGCCCAGACTTCCAAGCTTAGCAGGCTAAGGATACTTAAGATTGAGGATGTAGGGAATACTATGAACGTCTGGAGATTCTTGGAGATCACGAGGGAATTGCCCGAACACCTCTGACAGGTAGCCGCATACATAAGCGATTTGTTCACAAGCCCGAGGGCATTTCGGAATTTTATTCGCGCGTACTTGCATGCAAAATGCTGTCAGAAGAATAACCCAAACTGGCACTGCAACTTTGAGAAGCTGACATGTGGTGGTCAGAAGAAGAAGAAGAAGTGCGCCTTCTCACGCAGGAATCGCTTCAGCAGATGTCCGAGATGCAGTGGAAGCTGTGCCCAGGGCTGATCAGGACCTCAGAGCTCCGATAGTTTTGCAGGAAGGCTACCGAGCAAGAACTATATTTGCAAGGCCGCCAAGGGGCTACTGCGGAAGTTTTGGGATATGTCAGTGACTCTCTCGCTCAGTGAGGCTCAGCAGTGTGCTAAAACAAGCTAGACTTGACAAGCTTCTTTGGCCGCGTACTCCAACTGTAATGCATAATCACTCTCAAAACCCCACGTACCTTTTGCGTTGCGGCTGAATGGTTGTATCTGTGTCCGACCATTTCGGGTTAGAGCAAGCAGGACCCCCATTTTGACAGACTCACCACCTTGAAAATCCTGCATCCCAACCCTGTGCAACAAGCCCACTATGGCCCAGGCCTTTCACCTCATGGCACAGGTCTAAGTAGCCTCAGAGAAGTTGGGGCTTCAAATAACATAGGGTTCCAAGGATTATTGTATGGTGGTGCATGAAGGGGCAACACGCGTAGGTGGAAACTCTAAACTCTTCTCGCGTCGTTTTAGGGGTGCGGGTTTGGCACCTAGGGCGTCAAAACAAGAACGATTTGTAGAAAAGCCAACCATGCATGCCTACGTGAGCAACACGCTGCTGTCACTTCTGCTGCAGCTACAGCAGCAACGATCTTCACAATAACCCGTCCTAACCCTAAACAATGGGACAGATTCCAATTTGCTGATTGCTAGCGCCTGTATATACCCCTGGGAAGCTAAGAAAGGGATCCAAGTCCCATCCTGGCAAGCTGCAGGATTCTGATTAGAACCTAACATCACCAATGATGCAAGATTAACATGGAAAGACCCGCGGAAATGACATGAGCTACTGTCTAAACTCCTAGTATCCCCCCTTAATATCCCCTATGGTAGTCTCCTAATAAGCCCCTATATAACCCCCTTTTAAGGAGTTTAGACTGTAGCTCAAATGGGAACTGGGCTTATACAACCTTGACCCTCCAAGCCTAAACAGCGTCCGGGCGGCGTCGAGCGTGCTCACAGGCCAAGGCAGGAGAGCTACCTCACAAACCACTCATCTGGGTTGCTGTTAAGGAACTTAAATTAAGTTACTATATTGGGGAAGCCCCTCATTTACTATATATACCCATTATGGTAACGTAATTTAAGTTCCTTAACAGCAACCCAGTCATGCTGCTTAGTAAGGAATGAGGGAGTGGGCGCTCCGGACTATCATATGGGGTCTGCTCTCTCTGAACACCAGGTTGCCCTCCATGTTGGGGAGTCCTTGTATCTAAGGATTGGGTAATCAGGAGGACCCCTGGTCTTGGAAATCCATAATTTCTTGCAAACCATCTAACATGAAAACATCCTTGTCGAAAAGCTTTACACAAGGTTTGTCCATAGCTTAGCTTCTCAAAGGACAGATACCAGCCAAGTTTCATGGCTTCTCCAAGCCATTCATTAGAGTCGCATGGGCCTTGAGAACTGCCGCACAAATTTAAACTAGAAAATTGTACAATCGCTGCGGACTGAGATTGCTGTGCAAGGTTCAGGTAGCCTGTGCTGCTGGTGAGACGCGCGGACAGATGCCAGCATGTGTGGGCCTTCCTTTGCAAGTTCCCGCCTGCTTTACCTTGTACACAGGCCATATGCCCTACACCCTAGACCAGAGTTGAACCTGTGTGGAATCTAGCCTTCACCAAACTAGCATAACCCTTCATAGCCCCTTTTGAAGGCCTGTAGTCGTTATAGGGCCCGTTTGGGTGAGGCCATGCTAGCTTGAGGGAATCCAAGCAAGATGAGCCATGCAGCCTGCAAAAGGATCTGTGTGAAGCAGAAGGCTGGGAAGTGCCAGGAAGGCAGTAGCAATCCTTAGCAAGCACATGCATCTTAAGATGTTGGAGATCTCCCAGAAAGAGATTAAAGGCTTCCCGAACACGGCTTGCACCATGTTCCGGGATCATTTCAGGGATTATGACGGGATCATACGGAGAAAAGGTCATGTGGGGTACAGTCCCAAATGCAATCATTCTCACTGGCATGGCCCTTGTCTCTTTGTAATTCACGAGCGCAGCATCATGTTGCTGACAGGCCAAGTTTCATTGCTGCCGCGCAGCCCGTTTGCCTCAAGACCTGGGGATTGAATGTTAGAAGCAAGCATGCGATAGCCCAGGTCAGTGGAACCCGAACCTCTCATAACCTATTCATACTCCTTGTGACACATCAGCAGACATTCTGGCAAGAACGCCAATACTAGCTTACTATGTGAACCACTAACTGCGCACGTCTCGTTTGGTGTATGCCTTTCCATTCAGCTTGCCATGCATCACTGGGCATGTGGCAAGCAGAGTCGAGTCGCGCACTTGATCTGCTTGCGATTGACTTTCTATGCCTCCATTGACAAGCCTTGGCACAGCCGCCATAGCATCAGGCCGAACTGCATCTTCCCAGCGCAGATTTCTACAGAATTGCAGTACTTGAGCATCCAAAACAGGTTGCAAAGGATTCCTTCTGCTTCTTCTTGTTCTTCTTCTTGAATTCTACAATTCTTCTGCTGCAGCTACTTTTTCTTCCACTACCACTTCTCCCGTGATGATGACCCCACCTGCTTTCGTGCCACCGCCACACTTGTTCTTATCAAGGCTCATTTTCGTTGTGCCATGTTTAACCAAGCTGCACAGGAATGTCCACTGCTTGTTGCACCTGGCTGCGTGCAGGATAAGATCAACGAAAAGGTCCCACCCCCATGGACATGTCAGAAATGTAATGCAAGAATGGCATGTGGCATAGTGACGACGGCAAATGTTCAATTTACATTAGAACCAACGCTGGCAATATGCATATTGCCTTGGCAAGAAATTGCAAGGTAAGGTGGCCAGTGAGCTGGCCCGTATGGAAGCTATTTCAATGAAATTGGCTGTTGATGGCGCAAAGCTCCTGACTCCGTAGAAATCAATCTGATAGCTCGTGGATCCTACGCCAGCCTCCGTCTGGCATCCAAGAGCCCATGTAAGAAAGAAAGATCAGGTTGAGTGTCTTGGGTATCCAGCGTCTGACCACTTGGATTACGAGGTGCACTGTTGCTTTGGACGTCCAGCGTTGAGCTGGCCTATAAACATGCACTTAGGTGCATGCGAGGGCATGCATAGCTGTAGCGCTCCACCAGTTCCACTATTCCTTTCTGGGCAGTATCACAGACTTATCTGCTCAGAAAACACAGGCAAGGATCTAAGAATCAATCATGAGAGTGCATGGACCGTCCGTAAGACAACTAGATGCGCATTGAAGTCTGTGTGGCCCCGCTTCAAGACGCTAACCAGCAGCAACCATCGCCCAGCCCAGCTCCCCTGAGCGGCTGCTCGGCGCAAGCGAAACTCATAGCAATCGACCAGCAAGACAAAGAAGATGAATAACATCCAGACACAAACAGCAGTAAGGCGGCCTTCTGAATGGCCAGGTAGTCCACTGGCCCGTCATTCTTCTGAGCTCGCGTACGGCCATGGATGGCCAAGAGCGTACATCCTGTATCTAGCAAGCGTGAACTAAGGAAAGACCTTCTTTCAGCTATCGTCAAAGTAAACTGCTTGATGTCTATGAGCCGTGTAAAGGAAACCTTGTGAGGTCTTTCCGCGAAGTTGCAACCCCACAGCGACTCTGTAGATTCTATGGTTCTTCTTCTGTCAACCAGCAGGGCTGAGGAATCAAGGCTTGAGATCAAGGTTTTCTGGCTTTGGTTTCTGAGGATTTGTGTAGCTTTAGGGCTTGTTGGTTTGGAGCTTGGGTTTTAGAGGTCTTGAGTTTCCTTTCACCCTTCAGACGTTGATCAGCTGTCCTGTTTTTGTTCTTATTGCGGCTGGGATTTAGGCTGTGGGCTTCAGCATTGGGCTTTGCGCTTTGAGAGGTTACGGATAGAGGCTTTCATGGATAAGATGAATAGGTTCAGAAGAGACAACAAAGACACCCCCAACCTTAAACTCAACATCATCGCGTGGCAGTACCACCACATGTGTTAGCCCACTTACAAAGGTGATGATTTCTTCGCAAGAAGCTGGTCCTGGCGATGTTGATGCTGATGCGCTATGACCGTGGCTATAACTTTTAATGCGGCTGATGAAGATAAGTGGGTGGAAGGTTTACGTCCATTGCGTGCCTGCAGCCGCCAGTTGCTGCGCAAGGGCCACCGTTCGAGCCTGGCATAGTCGGGGCTCCGCAGTGCGTCAATGAATCATCAGAAGCAACCCTTGCCCTCCACTCTCTCGCTCCCCCTGGCAATAACATGAGTATGGAATTCACTTTGGGTTCTAGTAGGGAAGCTCATGTGCATCGGGGGGAGCAGCCATGTTCTCTTGCAGCTTGACGATAGGTACGGCCGCAGGTCATGCTCAAGCATCCTCACATAGAACATGTAGACTACCTAGTTAAGCATGAAGCCGTGGTGCCTTCTGCCTTCCCAAGAATGTACTGACGCTAGCAAAGGTTCCCTCCTGACGTTCTTCGGCAGTCTCGCCATCCAGTAGAAGAATCCTGCGTGTCTAACAAGCTGCTTGCATGTTGCTCTCAATTCAAGTGTTGCGTGCTCAAAACATGAACGCATTAGCAAGGCCCTCTCAGGAGTGTTCTCGCTGGTACGGTTGTACCACCACCACTCCTCCTCCTCCTCCTCCTACACCTACTCCTACTCCTACTCCTACTCCTACTCCTCCTACTACTACTACAACTACTACTACTACTACTACGACTACTTCTACCTAATCCTACCATACATATGACTACATACCAGCAAGAACCCCTAAATCCTGCACCCACTTGCCGTCCGAGCAGCTTGCAGCACACAGCTTTCCTGAGAGCCCAGCGAATGCCAAGTTGTTCAGTGTGAGGAGACATGAGGGGTTATGGGCTGGAAATCTTCCTCCTTCTACTACCACTACTACTACCAGCCGCCCCCCCCCCACCAACTATGTTCCCTTAA
>CAJNIZ010021112.1:233761-296399 GCA_905231905.1 Symbiodinium pilosum
GGTTCTTGCCAGAGGTTTACTTCTCTTTCAAGACTTGTGAGAAAAAGGACCAAAAATGGGAAAATTCAAATTGGGCCCGTTTGGGACCGATTGGGCCCAGTTGGGCCTGTTTGGGCCAGGGGGCCTTACGCCCCCGTTTGTTACGCCCCTGTTAGCGGCATCTTGAGGCTCATAGATAAACCCTCAACGGCTCTAAACCCCAGATCCTAAGTCATAGACATGTACACGGGGTGTAATTAAGGCTTGGTCGCTTAGACATCTAGGAGCTTCTCGAAACAATCCCGACTGACTCACTAAATGCAAGCTGATAATCTGCTTAAAACCCCGTATCTGGCTGAAGCTCCTCCAGGTATCTGATGTTGACAGAAGCTCTAGTGTAGGTTATTGCGATAACTATCGCTCTGTTGGGGTGCCAGTGCTAGCACGGCTTTCTTTGTTTGAAAGCCCGGAAAAGACCTCCATCTCTGAAAACTAACCATGTAAACATTGAAAGTTTAGCCTGCAGGTTTAATTTGGGCGGATGCTTCCGGTGTGGGGTGCCAGCAGCTTTGCTTTCTGCAGGACTAAACCCCAAACCCTATACCCCCTGAACCCTAAACCCTAAAAAGAACTCTGGCCTCGAGATCTCGCCCATCATCTTCCTGCAGACTCGGTCAAGTTTACCCCTTAACCTGCTCCATACAGTACAGGTTGTATACAGGGTTATGTGGTAATTTATGCAGCGGCTTTTATAATGGCTAAAGAAGGGTTATGTAGGATGTATCATAATGCAGGGTTCAGGAACGAGGGCTTGGGCTTCGAGGATTGAAGGTTGAGGGCTCGTGGCTCATGGAGTTTAGGGTTTGGGGCTGAAGGGATCCAAGAACTCAATGATGGGGATTCTTGAACGATTTTAGACGTGCTTGCATTGCAGGCTAGGGGTTGGGGCAGTATCAGATGAATCTGATCATGCTTCCTGAAAAGCTTCGCGGTTAAGGCTTTGAGATATACGCCCTCCTCAAAGCTGGCACTTAAGGGTTCAGGAGAATTATAGGGGTTTCCTTTCACATTCTCGTAAGAAATACCTCGGGAAATCTAACATGCATGCAACGGGAAGCTGGGGACTCCCGAAGAGGGGAGTTGTCGGGATATGCGTGCCTTCTGGGTATCTCCATTTGGGGGTTTCCCAAAATTTGGGGTACCTTTGTAGGGGTCCCCATAATAAGGTCTATAGTATTTTGGGGTCTATAATGGGGGTTCCCCTATTTTGGGAAGCTACCATTTAATATTGGCGATTGTGGAGAGTGAAGTTATAGTTTTTTGTCTATCCCTGAACCCTGCTGCAGCACTGTGTGCAGAAACCTCAAGAATCCTACCATCAAGACGAAGTAGGGCCGCTGTGTAATCTGAAGCTCCAACGTCACAGGGGCCTTCATGCAGAAACCTCCAAAGCCACAGTTTGGATAAACTCCACACAACTGCATAGCCGCACCAGAGAGGACCCTCGAAACATCCTGACCAGATACACGGAATGCATACATCGCCTCTGAATCTTTCCCGTTAGCCGTATCTAGCCTCAAAAAAGCTAAGCCCTAAACCCTGCCAGGACCTTGAAATTTCATGTGGTTGTTTTGCCATGTAGTGTCGGCATGACTTTTGTCACAACAACGTCCGTTTATGGCCTATGCTTCTGCAGAACCGAGTACTTCCCACAACTCGCACCCACCTGCTTAGGCAGTGATGAAAATCCCTACGTGGTATTTGTCTGGGGCCTAAGATTGGCATGTCCAGGGTAACTATACTTTGCCACTCCTGATAACCCGAAACTTGGAGAAATCTCACACGCCCCCCCATAGACCTGACCCACAAGCACACCACTGAACCTCAACGCTAAAATCCGACCCCTTACCGTAGGTCCCTACACTGCGCCCTCCAAACTTCACCCGTCAACGCATCTCCCAAAACGTTATGAGCCGCATATCCTAAACCCTAAGCCCTACATTCAACCGACTCCCAAAGAAGTTCCCGAATCTTCGGAACCCCCATGAAAGCCTCTAAGCCCTCAACCCGAAACCTTTAACCCAAACCCTAAACCCTAAACCTTCAACCCTAAACTTGACGCCTCAAGCTCTTCCAGCGCGGCTTCCACAGTCGTAGCCGGGGCTGCCTGGGCTAAAAACGAAACCGAGTCGTACTGCGCGGGCTTAGGGTTTAAAGATCAAGGTTGAGGGTTTGTGGCCTACGGGTTTTAGGGTTGAGGGTTTGGGGCTATTACACCAATAATGGACAATCAAGCGCAGAAGAACATGGGAAATGAAATGGACAAATGGATTATGTAGCTTGATACTCAAAACCCTGCATGACCTTGAGGATATCAAACCCTAAACCCTAAAACCCTAAACCCAAACCCTAAACGGCGTGACGGTTGGAGCTTCTGACCATGGCTCCTGAGGCAGCCCTCTGGGCCCTAAGTTCGCACCCTTAACAGAAGGCTTAGGGTTAGGGTCTAAGGTTTCTTTGACTTGTATGGGGTATACGATGCTGAACCCAAAACCCTGAACCCTGAACCCTACATCAGGAAATCCCGGGCGGCTCTGGGGGCCATGGCTGTACCCCTTTTTCAGGAACATGTCATTAGGGTGTTGGGCTTAGGGTTCAGTGTTTTAGGGTTCAGGGTGTATAGTCCCCCTTAAGTAGATAGAATATGGGGTATATGGGTATCTTAGTATAGTATACCCAAAGCCGTATTCTATCTACTTCAGGGGGACTATAGGTTTTAGGGCTTAGGATTCAGGGTTTAGGCCCTGAGGCCCCGGCCGCCGCAGCAGCAGCTGCAGCTGCAGCTGCGGTTTTTGCTCGTTTCCTTGGCCGCCGCAATGGGTGAGGGCATGTCTAAACCTAGGATTTAGGGTTTAGGGTTTAGGGAAACCTACTTGGAGGGCCATGGGGACTTAGCAAATAGCTTGAAAATGTGGATAATTGCTGTTCAGTCAGCTTTTCAAATGCCCAAAATAAGGAAACCGCTATTATTCACTATCTACCCGTATCTTGGTAACTTTCTATGAGTTCCTTAACAGCAACCCAGCATAGCTTTAACTCTGCAGCTTCAACTTTCAGTTACACTCGAACGTCCTGCCTGGAATAGGTCGAAACTGAACCCACAAAACCTGTCTTGAAATAAGTTCATAACCCAGACAATCCATATAGCAACCCTAGTCAACCCCTAACCCTAAGCCCCAAACATCCCCAAACCCTTAACCCTGAGGGGCACCACCCACATGGGTCCGACTGCAAAATGGGTCCTCCCGATCAGTCCAAAGGCAGAGCAGCCCCCATGCTGAAGTTGAGGATTTCCCTGATTGCACCCTGTTCGATATGATTTGAGGGTTCCGGGTTAGAGATTTTTCGATTTAGGGATGTAGGTTTAAAGATTTAGGGTTTAGGGTCAGAATCTTTGGAAAATTTGATGGTTCCAAGAGAAATTGGGGTGAGGGGGTAATTCCACCATCTTATCGTACTTCTCGCTAAATGACAAACGGCAAAACCGCAAGACTTCCCTGAGGCCACGGCCATCGATTGACCCGAGCTTTCGGCACAGCCTTCAAGGACACACGGCTTCAAAAGCGGTGAACTCTTGGATGGGGGAATGCGGGACTTCCCAAAATTGGTACAATATTTCTTTTGTTGGGGGGGGTCCCCGTATTAAAACTGTAATATATTACGGTATATACTGAGAAACTATGTACCGTGTGGGTTTATGAGTGGCGGGGCTTTTTGTCCTCCTTTTTGCAATTCTCCGGCCACAAGCCTCTTCATAGAGGTCGTTGCAGAGCGGGCACGTTTTTGGGAAATCATCTTGATGAAGACCCTCAACCCTGAAATCTAAACCCTAAATCCTAAGCCGTCAACCCGCCAGGCCGGGTCGAGATAGGCGTCTCATGGTTTCTGTTCGATTTGGGTACAACTGGCAAAGCGCGATTTGCGCTGCTAACTTCAAGCTTACAGGCAAACTCCTCCCACGCGGGTCGCCCAATCTGTAGGCAGCACAGTTGTGGTTGGTACCTTCACGTTATGTTCCCTGGTTCGCGGGAAGGGCAATGTCCTTGGTCAGCTAGGCCTGCATACTTGCAGCTGCCTTCTTAGAGCAGTCAGTCAATGAAATTCACAACTTTGCCGAGGGGCCCCGTAACTTTTGCCAACGCAAAGCGTGACATCTGCAGAAGCTTGCTAGCGGCTTTTTACTCATTGCAACAGTCGCCAATGCTAAGCGTGGGAAGTGAAGGGGAAAAGGGCTGCCTCCCCATCAAAATAAACCATAATCTAAACTCCTACAATAATAGTAAGTAAACGAGACAAAAGAGAAATCGGGAAACCGGATAAGATCCACGAACCCGAATGCAGACACTGACACGTACACCGCAAGGATAAGAACACCCCACGCGCGAAACCAATCGGGATGCGTAGGTCCGGGGTCATACTCTCTCCTCTTTCCTCTCCTGTCCTCGCTTCTCGCTCCTCTCCTCTGTCTTCTTTCCTCTCTCCTCTCCTGTCTCTTCTCTCTTCCTCTCTTCTCCTCTCTCCTCTCTCCCCTCTCCTCTCTCCTCTCTCCTCTCCCTTCTCTCTCCTCTCCTCTCCTCTCTCCTCTCTTCTGCGTTTCGCGACCAAGTCCAAAAGTGACGACAGATCTGCGTTTCGCGACCAGGACCCCCCCGATCCCTGTCACTGTTGTCGCTTTTGAGACGCGAAGATCCGACACGAGTCCAGAAATGACGACAGTTCTGCGTTTCGCGACCAGGACCCCCCGATCCCTGTGAATGTTGACACTTTTGAAACGCGAAGATCCGACACGAGTCCAAAAGTCACGACAGATCTGCGTTTCGCGACCAGGACCCCCCCGATCCCCGTGACTGTTGACACACTGGAGACGCGAATACCAAACGGAAGTCCTAAAAGTGACGACAGATCTGCGTTTCGCGACCAGGACCGCCCCCATCCCCGTGACTGTTGACACGTTCGAGACGCGAATACCAAACGGAAGTCCAAAAAGTGACGACAGATCTGGGCTTCGCGACCAGGACCCCCCCCGATCCCCGTACTGTTGACACCTTCGAGACGCGAATACCAAACGCAAGTCCAAAAGTGACGACTGTTCTGCGTTTCGCGACCACGACCCCCCCCGATCCCTGTGACTGTTGACACATTTGAGACGCGAAGACCCAACGCGAGTCCAAAAGCGACGACAGTTCCGTTTCGCGACGATTTTTCTGATTTTCGGCGTGCTTGCGGACACACGGCGAACGCTTGCGAACGCTCCGCACGGATTTCGCGTCAACTCCCAACCCCCAGTCCCCCAACCTCAAAACGAGAACCCTTCTGCTGCGCATTCGGGAAAAATTACAGAATATAGTGAAGAACCCTAAACCGTAAACCGCAAAACCGAAAACCTTAAACCCTGAATCATTGATGCACTATGGGACTTCTCCACCAGGGGTCTTCTTCAACAGCCAGCTAGAGAATATTTGAGGATATTTGGGATATCCGGGAATGTTCCGGAAGGTTTGGGAATGCAACGTTCGAGCAAGAATCCGAAAAAATGTCAGTAAATTCCAAATACTCGAAAAAAGTATCCAAAAAACGTGGAAAATCTCGCCAAACAAACCCAAAGTCCAAAAACCTTGCCAACATCCCCAAAACACTCCAAACAAATCCCAAAACATTCCAAACAAATCCAAAACACTCAAAAGATTGAAACATTCCAAAAAATCCGAAACATTCCCCAAAAAACATAACATTGCAAAACAATCATTACATTCCAACAAATCCCAAACATTCCAAAACATTCCAAAAAGATCCAAAAATCACAAAATTCCAAGTAACATTCCAAAAACACACAAACAAGTCGAACGCAGTTTTTCAAAGACTCCAGTTACCTTCTGGAATTTTTGCTATGTTTTGGATGATATCAAAGTTTCTGGACTTATCTGGAATGATTTGGCATGTTGTGGAACAATCTGGAATGCTTTAGAAGTTTAAGGATTTGCAATGTCTTTTTTCAAGAAGGCGCATCTCCAAGAAACCCCCTATGCGGAAGGAAAACTAAACCCTAAACTTCCTAAACCCAAGCCAAGGATCTTGGACACCAGGGTCAAGGACCACCGAAAGGCAGACTCGGCCAAATCGTCCTGAAGCACAGCAGATGGGTGGCTGTCAAAATTATGGTCCCTTTTATAGGGATTATGGGGACTATATTGGGGTTCTATGGGGATAGTGGAAAAGAAAATGGAAACTACTATATTGGGGTTATATATACCATATTAGTCCCTTTTTGTGTACCCTAAATATTAGGTGCCGTATTGTACTAGGGATCCAAATAAGGGACGGTAAATTTAACAACCACCCAGATATTAACCGATGTAGGGTTCAGGGTCTAGAGTTTAGGGTTCAGGATTTGGGGTGTAGGGATTGGGATCTAGGATTTACGGTTTAGGCCATATGGAAAAGACAATG
This sequence comes from Symbiodinium pilosum, assembly GCA_905231905.1. Taxonomy (NCBI): domain Eukaryota; class Dinophyceae; order Suessiales; family Symbiodiniaceae; genus Symbiodinium; species Symbiodinium pilosum. Next base: position 240,248 of record CAJNIZ010021112.1, read on the forward strand.
TACAATGCAAATGGACAGTGGGATGTGTAGAGGTAGATGCTGTGGATACTACAAAATCCTGCATGACCTTGGTGTGCTACATTACAATAATGCTTTGTTTACATAGTCTGCGGTACTTAGGGTCATGCAGGATATTCTAGCTGTATCAAGTGTACGACAGCTTGTAGAATAGGCAGTTTACATCAGTTTATCGTAAAGGCCTCACTAACTTGGAATATGGAGCCTGGCTGAATTGTTGTACTTCTGCTTCCTTTATGTCTTGGGTTCGGAGGGATATGGATTCCTGATGTTGGAGGCTCGTTTCAACTGAACTTCTATGAGCCTCTAGGGATTGTATCGAAAAACGAAAGCAGGAAGGGTAGTGACACTGATGCGAAGACTGGATAATGAGGATCATGGTTACCACGTTCCTCATGAGTGCAGTAGCTTCACCCTACTCTCAAGATGTTCCACGTTGCTTTCCGTGGACTGTTATTGGAAGGGGGAGTTGCTGAAATCTAGTTTGGCTGCGTACTGAGCGGAGCATGGGGGGTGATAGGGAGACAGGGTTGTTGCATGGCACTTGGTAAAATCCCTCGTTGTGACCTTACTGCAGACCTTACTGCATGACCAACCCTTACATGCGTAGGAGTGCTGCGGAAACTGCCCTGAGCTGAATCAGCATTTGGTATTGACATTCTCCAAACAAGCCCAACGCGCTATTTGAAGAAACCCTATGGTGGCGATTCCACTCCAAAGAGGTGGGCGAAGCTGTGAAACATAGTCCCCCTTTGCCCCCGCAGTCCGTGGTCATGGAGCGCACCACATCCACAGCAGAAGACACGAACGGTGGAAACAACTCCGTTGGGATGGCATACCCCACATGGCCTGAGTTTGCTTCAGCAAATCTTGAAGATCGGATGGCTCTACTAAGACTCTAGAAACTGCTAGGCACTTGCGAACCATGTCCAGGGTTAAGGGCTCGGGTGTCAGAGCCCACTAAATGCACGCAGCAAGCCTTCTTCTTTCAGTTGCCGCATCACAGCTCCATGGATCTAAACACAGCCACTGCAAAGACTCTCCAAGGGGCGAAGGCCAAGGGCGGAGATGTCCTCTACCATTGATCTTGGGGAGTTGAACATGTCCACAGTCATCGCGAAGACCCTGAGCGGGGAGGCTTTCTGGGTTTGGCTGTGGCTCAACAGGGACAACTTTCTTGTATGCATATCTCCCCTTCCAAAAGTGCCATACATCATCTTCAAAGATTACGCCCTACTATGCTCTATGGCCCTATGACCACCAAATATTACCAGGGTTCCTCAAGGAAACAATTGCGTGCTTGCAGGATGCTTATCTGCGATGAAGAAGAGTCGTGTTGTCGACTGCTTGAAGTAATCCTTCCGCAGAACGGAGCGAGAGGACTTGTGATTTGTTGGAACAACCTGAAATCAAGCTCGTTCAGCCTGCAGTTGAGCTTTATCTGGCAACTCAGACATGAAATAAAAACAGAAAGATAAGAGCCGTGAGGTTGTAGACTCTGTAGACCAAACGTGTCTATCTTGCTTCAGATTTTCTTTAAGGGGGAGCTACACAGGATGCATCAAGACTGAGACCGTAGCCGCCTGCAATAATCATCACTACAAGAGAACGAGGAAAGAGCAAGAACCTTTGATGTGCCTCAGATTGTTTTGTGCATTTTGGCAATCCAAGCCCCGAAGCTGCGACCATATTACAGTAATTGGAGAATTGGGGGGTTCTGATTTGGGGGTTGTGGTTACTAGTTGTATGCAGGAATGGAGACAGTGCATGCCCTCCTATTAGAAACCTTGCGATCCAGTGAAGCAACTCCGCTCTTTCGGACTATGTGCTAGCCTCGGTGTCTGGAATATGCATATTTTGCAACTGGAAGGCTCTTCTGCGTCCTGCGTTCATCCTTGTGATGTCCTTCTCATGCAGCCAAGATGAGAGGACCCAAAAAACACCCCAAAAGGGAATCCTGCAAGGCCCGGTGTCCTGGCCCGCCGGAGCTGTTGCGAAGAACCTCAGAACAAGAATACGTGGAGGCTCATGACCCTTCGTGCCCGAGATCAGATGTACACTGCGTAAGTTATAGCATTATAGGCAATAACGTGGGCATTAGCATCATGAAGTTCTTCGGACTGGTCTGCAGCAGCAGAGTTGCCTGTCAGAAGTCCCAGTTAATCTGCGAGGCAACAGCTCACAGATCCTAGAATACAAAAGCAGAAGTAACCGTTGCCGAGCGCATGATAGCTTCATTGCGGCTCTAGAGATCACCCTTCTTTCTGCTCCCAGAGGATGTGGCGAGAGGTGGATGGTGCAAAGGGCAGGCAACGTTAGCCACGTAATCAGGACTCACAGGCCGCCAAGCCATTGCAATGTCAAGCGCATCTTGCAGTGCGTGACTAGCTATGGCTTGTGCCGCTTCTACATCGCAAGCTTACCACTGAGCCAACAGTTTCCTGCCAACCTAGCCTACCCTCCAGCAATGATCTCGGACCTTCGTGGCCTCGTACATGGGCTTTCAGAGTCTGCCAAGGGCAACCTGCTACGGCCATTCCCAACAGGGATTTGGAGATATATATACCTGGTATAAGTGGGACACCCACTCTGAGCACTACTGAGCCTAGGTTTTTACTTGTTGCCATCGTTTTTCATGAACTGGCCATCAGCATTCTACTAGGAGGCTCTCCGCGCAGCTGAGGACCCTGCCGCCGGTAGATGTCGCGCCGCAGGAAGTTGGTCCTGGTCTGATTCATTAGTGGGACATGCCAGAACGCACAAATTACAGTAAGATAAGGCGAGCGTTCTCCTTTGCAAGGTCCCTCATATGGCACATGCGCGTGCTCAAGGCCAACATAGTTGTCATCTTATGCAACGCCAGGCCGGAATTTCTGAACCTCCTAAAGCAATCCTTGCAAACACCCCAAACCCAAACCAGCATTTCGGTAAACCCTCTTATGTTGCAAGAAATATTTTCATGATCCACCGAGAAAAGCACTCTTGTGATGCTCTTATCTCAGAATTTACCAAATCTCCTGAAGAGCGTAAAAGCAGTCACGAGAGCATGACAATGCCACAGACTTGTTTTGGGGTGCTTCCCGCCAAAACACTTGAGCAATAGTTGCCTAGTTTGAAGAATTGCCCGGCTCTTGACCCTCCGTATTCCTAAAGAAAGACTACTCATGTGTAGACATGAATCTGATCTTCGGAAAGCGAAGAAAGGAAGGTCGCCAGCGCCTTCACCTGACCCTGCACAGAGCAGCCATGTCAAAATCTAAGTAATGAAGGAGTGGGAAAGCAAATGGAAAAGCACATGGGAAAACGAAATGACAACTTGAGATTCCTAAGGATGTATAGCGCTTGGGGAAGCTTGGGTTATCTTCCTGGTTGTTAGTCGAGAATGGCGGAATGGAAAAGAATTGGCCACTACTACATTAATTATGTACTTGGGTATCTATAGGAACTACCAGGTACTACCTGATGCAAAGGCCTAAAGCATTTAATGGAATAGTAGACAATCGAACGGAAAATCAACGGGAGAACGACATGGACACTGGGTTCATGTAGTGTTTGTACTATAGTTGCACAAGCATCACTAGGGAACAACATTGGTGGTCGTTTAGGCTTCTACGGCATAGAGTTCCTGAAAGCAATCCTGTTGTGACCCGAAAAGGGGCTTCCGCTCCCAACCAAAGGACCCTACAGCAGCCCGATTCTGAGAAGACCCCGTATACGAGTTTGCGTAATCGGCGGTTCCCAGACTTGGGGGAAACATACAAGGACATGTGTAGCAGCAGGAACTAGTATGCGGCCCCGCACTGCTGTATCGCTCTGCGAAATTTGAAACAGGCTTGAATCATACGTGTTTGTAGGATACCACCAATCAGCACGATAGGGTAGATAAGGCATCCAGAGTGGTGCAAGATCCCCTTCACAAAATGCCTAGCCGACGGCTGATATACTCCCCGAATGGGCCAGGCTCGCAGGCAACGATACGCTTTCAAGCATGGAGCAAAGCGTGGAATAACCTTTAGATGTTTAAACCCTGGGCCCTGAGCCCTCCCGTAGGACACTCCAAGCTCGGAAAGGACCCGGCCTTGGGCTTAGAGAGCAGCGACTTCAACATTCGCTCTACGTTCTCCCAGAACCTAGTACTTCAAGTTTAGAGTACAGTTTCGGAGGTTTGGACTTGCACTTGCTAGCTTTGGGCTCTGGGATCAGGTTGTACCCTTGGGTGGATTTAGGGTTTGAGGTCTGGGTGCTTTCATGCAAAATGACTGCGAATGTTCGACAAATTGATATTGAGTAGTCATGATGCTGCATGAACTCGTGAATTTTCAAGAACATGCAAAGTTTGCTGTAGCGATTGTCGAGGAACCAGTTCCATGACACCTCATGCTCGGTGTCCCAGTCCTGTGCACAAGGGCTCCATGCCAAAAGTGCAAGGTGGCTACCTGCCAGATACAATGAAGCCTAATTAGGCCTAGTCAACAACAGTGAAAGCTTCAATAAAGCATGGACATCCTAGCAGCAAGTATTATCATAATACTGACGAAAAGAGCAAAAACCGCAAAGCATCTGACCTCAAACCCAAAAACTAAACTCAAACCCAGCCCCACAACTTTCATCTCATAACCCTGAATGCCCCTCACCCCGCACCCTTAATCCTGAGCGGTGGCCGGTCCTTTGGAACCAAGGATCGCAGAGAAGCCAGCATGACGGCTCTAAACCTTAGCAAAGCTAGGCTTGTGGGGGTGTTCAGGACTTGGGGCTCAGGGTTTTGGGATGCAGTTTGAGGTTTACGGCTGCTTTCCAGGCTTTAGCTGCAAAAGCTCTATGCCAAGGGTTGGGCTGAGCCTCCCTTGAATGAAAGCCCCTTCGCAAAATCAACGCATGGTGCTCCTTTGTTTCTGTTGCGGCAATGTCGGGCTTTCCTTTTGTAGGATAATCTGAGCTCTGCCCAGTGTACGCGATCAGTGTGAATCGACTTCCACCAATTTCACGCAGGCGAGCGAAAACAGAAATCCATTATGGTTGCTATTGGTTGCTGAAGCCTAGGGGCCCCTGGTAGGTGGATCTTCAGAATTACGCGGCCAGTGGCTCGACAAGACTACAGAGGGCAGATAGTTTTGAGAGAATCCGCACGTCGAAAGACTGCCCAAGTAGCAAGCCAGCAATGCGGGCCTTACACTACACAGCCTTCATGCTGTACTGCTGAAGTTGTCTTCGCTGATAGGCTACTTACTTTTGCAGCTGCGCTGGAACCTCGAGATGGACTTACCAACATGGGCATTTCTCAAGATTAACTCGGTGTAATCCTTAAGGGGACCACAACGATCACTTTGTAATACTCTAGGATCCCAGTGGCCCCATATTTTGAGAGCTGCATGGAGCTGACGATACAGACACTCAACTCAGCAGCATCCCCTTCGCCATTGCCAAATGATGCAAAATGCTTCTGTCAGCAGATGCCCATCATGAACACTACATCGAATCTAGCAATTTCCAACCCATCCTATCCGGTCGAAGTTTCAAAACAGTTCCAGGGAAATCACTACAGTCACTACAGATCTGGAAATTGCTAGGCATCTCTCCCACCTGGCTCTATCCCAACCCCCTTCCCATGTCCCTCTTCGAAGGCACACACTTGACTGCCCAGAAAGCCGAGGACGTTGCTCACTCAGGACAACTGGGCCCTTGTACCTCAACAAAACTATAGGGAAAGCCAGGCGGGGCCTTCACCGGGCCAACAAAAAGCTCAGGAAAGCCCAAGGCATGTTGATTGAAATTGCATGGAGGAGCGAAAATCAATGTGTTTGAGTTTGATATGGAGGCTTCTAAACGAGGGGTCCCTATTCATGAGGGGTCATCCAGTGGAATTGGACCAGGTGCAGAAATCAGGCACAACCATTAGCTGCAGCAAGTTTGCCGGAGCTTCACAAAATAAAACAACCATCATGTTCCAAAAATGCCCGCATGTGGCCACAGAACATGGCAAACCCGAGGCAGGCTGCAAGCGCAATGTTTGAGGGTCTCATTTGGAGGCAGATGCCCCATACGCTTCGCCCGAGGCACTGGTTGAGGACGAGGGAGCACACGTCACACTCCTGCCATGACAGGTGGAAATCAAAGCAGACTACATGTACCGTGCCTCTCACGTGTCATTGCAGCGCTTGGAGGGAATCTAAGCAACATGGGACGGGACTGACACTTGGAGGACATTGTCAGGAACATGGTGGCCACAACGCGTTAGTTCAGCACCCTATGAGAAGCTGTCATCACCGTCATCACCTCATAACTTCGCAGATGATCAAAGCTGATTGTTCTTGATCTGTATCTTTTGGAGCGGTAATACAGTGGCCGGCCAAAGAATTGGACCAAAGGGTTGAGGAGTTGCGATAGTAAAATAGTAAAACAGTGCGCCGACAATCCAACGTGAGGAACCCTGTGATCCTCTCATGATTCTATAATATTCTATATAACCTGGATTTATGGCCAAACTCCAGACCCTCAACGCTAAACCCTAAGCCTTTCCAAACCCTAAACCCTAAACTTCCAAACCCTTACCAAACGAAATCTACAATATAACGAAGACTCTCAACCCCAAACCATAAACCCTCACTCCCAAACCCCAAACCAGCTCTTGCAGTCCCCAGCCTCCTGCAGTCGGCCTGAGTTAGCCACATTCTGGACCTTGAGTGCTTGGCAAGCTCAGTAGGACTTCGTGAGTGGGGTTCAGCTTGATTTCTACAACTCGGAAGTCTCTGCCAGCCTGAGCTAGGGGTGAGGGTCAGGTTGCAGCAGGGTACAGCAAAAGAATGGTTATACGAGATGGCAGTAGTTGGGGCTCATACAGGACTTGAACCAATAGCAGGCATACAAATCAGACTTGTCAGACTCCAATTGATATGGGACTGATGGACACATGAGGAGACTAGAGCTGAGAGCTAAGGGATTTGTGTTTCACGACTTCTACTTGTGGGTCTTTATGCTTTAGCATCTCTGGATGTTTAAAGCTTTCCTGAGTGTTCAGGCTCAGGGCTTCAAAACTCACAAGATTTTGGGGCTTGAGCAGCTGAAGCTCAGCTTTCGCCCACTACACTTTGAGACGTCTATGGGACATCAAACTCTTCCAGACTCAAAGTTAGAGAGAAATCACCTCAGCTATTCTGCCTGTGTTACGAGCTAGCATCAGCACTCCCAGAGCAGATACGTATAAACCCTAGAATAGACAGCCAATGATCTGCCAATGTAACAGATCTTCAAAGAAGCCCACATCTGCCGAACGCGACACGTGGGCCTCTGAAGAAACTCCTGAACACCTGGCGAGGTTGCTTCCGGTGGACAACATGGGCTAGCAGTTAGCTCCCAACAGAGGTCAAAACCAAACCAATCAAAGTTCACAAAGTGCGACGATATCCTTATGCCTGCATTAGACCTTACATTAGAGCATGCCAGGAGACCATATGGTCGATCTGGTCAAGGATGATAGTCATCCAGTTGCCTGGGGCGCGAAAAAGCTGATGTGGCACCTGTTTCCAAATCCATGCATCATGGGCGTAGAGAAGTAGGCAGGATGACGCCAGAGGTTCAAATCTACCGCCGGAAACAAACAAGTGACGCTTGAGGGCCTGAGAACGACCATAATTCCAACGGACATCCAAAGGGGGACGGCCCCGAGAAACGCTAGTAAGAATTCGGAGCCTGCAAACCTTCAGTTGGGGCAGGGGCTGGGAAAGAAGCTTGCTGCCAGACCAGCAACTCAAGTTCTGGGCAGCGCCTGGGGAGAACTGTTTATGGTGCTTATGCCAAGTAGTTGAGATTCTCATAGAATACTATACTAGTAAGGAAGACATACTCTCACTCTATATTAAGGACGATAGCATTTCCATTTAAGATACTGCTCTACCTCAATAATGGTTTCCTCCTGGACTTGAGGGCATGGCTTTCTGCAAAGCCCATAACCGCGGCGTTGAAAAGGAACATCTCATTGAAGGTGGTGGGAACCTGCAGCAGGTCTCCCGCATGCTTAAAGCCGGCGGACAGCCTGTCGAGAGCGACATCTTCCCACATGACCTTGAAATACCATGGTTATGTAAAGTTATGTTGATAATGGTAGATGCACTGCGCCGCAAGATCTTTTGAAAAAGCAGCCCCCACAAAGAGGCCAGATATCATTTCATAGCAGTCACCTCTCCCAAACCACATGACGCGAAGGCCAACTCCCTGCCTGGACACCCTTCTTGTTGGGTTTCTCACCTGAGTCCGTGCCACTTCAGCGAGGCTAACTTCTTGCACAAGGCCTCTCGTGCCACATTATGAGCTACGGACTACATTTAGGTTGGGGGAGACCTATAGGGGACTGTATAGAGGGACCTATTAAGGGATATACTACAAATTGAGTCCAGGGCTCACATGGGCCTAGACTCCTAGACATTGTTGATAGGGCGTTAGGTTACACTACAACATTGGGATACGGCGCTCAAAGGGAAAAATGCTGACGAAGCGACCTGCAACAATAGAAACTAGGGGTCCCATTTGAGCCCCTACAACACGAGCTGTAGCGGCGGTATATGGTGGGGACGGTATATTTTGGGAAATATCCATGTGAGCTTGATGGAATTCAGTCTACTTGGAGGAACAAGGAAACTTAGTGAGTCTAAGTAAGCATATTAAATATACTATCAAAACCTCAGCATAATTCAGGAGAAACTTGGAGGGAGGCTAGTGAAGGGCCCAGAACTGCTGAGATGCCGACGCTCTGCCTCCCCATCGTTGGCCTTTTTCTCGATGTTCCTTCCTGGCAATACTTACACCCCAAACCCTGAAACCCTACCCTAAGGGTCCAAGTATGCAAAAGAGATATACTTCTTGGACCCGCGGAGCTGGGTCCAGAACCCCAAGACTTGATGTATATCTGCGGTCGAGGCGCTTCGATGTGTCAGCTTGGGGCTTCACGTGATGCGTAAGGAATTTGCGGGGCTACATCTGAAATAGTGGTGTCACTGAAGAAAGCGGATAGGGAACAGAAGCAGCTACACGGGTGTCCCCGGAGGATTAAATGTTGTCTTGCAATCTTTTAATGAAGGTGCAGACTTCGAATGTTCAGGGCCACAGATATCGGAATCAGGGCTCAAGAAAGGTGCAGGTCGTCAAAGCTGAGGGATTAATAATATGATAGCTGGCAGCTCTGCTCGTGTTTGTAAGTTTCACAAAATGGGAGGGGTTCTTGAAAATTCTGGTCACACAAGAAATACAAAGGGATTAAGGGGATCACTCAGGATTCTATGGGGGTGGTTTGAGAAACTCGCGTGCTTCATTGCCGTTGCGGAAGGTAGAGTTTACACAGGCAATATCTCTCGTACAGGTTGCAGATAATGAGCAGCCACGATAAGCAGGACAATTGTCCAGATTTTTATGTGTTGCGCAGTACTGACAAGATAGAAAGAATTACAGAAACACTGGCAATCAACGACAGCAAACCCAAAACTTTGAGTCTTAAGCAGTCTGACCTTATGAGATGCTTGCTGGTGGTGATAGCTGTCGGACTCATTACGCCTGCTTATGAATGGATAGGGTCATGAGAGCATCCTACTGACTACAAACAATGTGAGTTCTGTGGAACTCCTGCCAGTCGGGTCTCGCACCTGGATTGGGACGCTCTCCCTCTGGAATCTCATCCTCGGCCTCCTGTGATGGATGCAAAGGCAGCAGCATGAAAGATCCGGGAGTAATGACCAGGACTGTTGATGGAAGTGGGCCCCAGACAGACAACAAATGTGAGCTTCAAGCAACTGGTGGACAAGGCAAACAAATGGCAGACCATAACAAGCCGACAGCAGGTAGCTTTCAGCAACTCGGGCCTCCCCATTCTGAGCCGCCTTCTTCTCTCCGTCGTCAGCTAAGGCCTTTAGGTGATCATATTTGGGCTGCTCCAAGCTAAGGGTCCCCTTTAAGAGGGGCCCTGTCATAAGGATCTTGCCGTTCTGGGGGCCTATCACGGATCCGCCTACTACGGGAGCTACATACACACGGCTGCGGGTTGCAGCTTGGGGTGCGGGTTCTAGGAATGGAAGCGCTGATGCGGCCAGCCACACACAGCATGCTGCCTGCGACTGGTACAGTATTAATACAGAGGTACAATACTGTAATAAGAGAAAGATTAGTGGTACTGATAGGGCTAACCACAACAACGAAAATGCAAGTAGCAGCGCTAGAAGAAAGAAGCTAAGGGTTTTTTAAAAAGGCCCAAACCTGGGGAACATGATTGAACATGACACCCCTGACCAGAAGCAGACACACCAGCAAAACTAAGCATGGATCCCTAGTGCCTTTGGATCCTAACAAACACTTCCTATGACACATTCCTTCACCCTGCTAACCACCAGCAAGACCCGTATCTGGTATAAACGCATCCATCGCATGAGGCAGCTCGGCCTTCTTTGTGGCGATGCTCCAACTTCGCCCAATGATCCGTATTCTGCCTGCATACTCACGGCCTGAGGCGTGGGTTAGCTTCAGGGTTACAGAAGAATTGAATTGCTCTTCCTAGTGCCAGCAATTCTGCTTCAAATGCACCATAAGGTAACCGCGAGCCTTCTGTCAAATGAGTTCACTTGAAACACAAGCTCAACAAGGGCCATGGAAATCCTAAGCAAATAAGGGGGACTTGACCTTGTTGGAATCCTTGATTGTGAGCCCACAACCTCCCATACTCAATCCTGAATTTCAAGGACCTTGGCTAGCAGGGTGCAAAGTCTGGAGGCATGCATGCATGCATGCGTCTCCCTACCCAGCTCGGTGTCTTCCGGACCTCACTCTCTGGAAAAGATTAGATAATCAAAACGTAAATTGCTGTCAGGCAATGTAGCAGGCACTATATTCCCTACAAAAGAGCCTGAAATAGACCACTATGTAAGTGTATCAGTCTCCGTCTCCCAGCACTCAGCTAGCAGCGGATGTAGATGTAGGCGCCGCCAACGTAATTCAAGATGGCCTCACCGGCGGGTTGCTCAAACTGCCAATGGTCAGCTTGCCCACAGGACAGGACTGTGACAATCATCCACCAGTCATTTCAGGCAGAAGATCCCTGCGTTTGAATGGCAAGAGGTATCAGTCATTATTTTCGCTGAAATAAGAGCACTTGTGGGAGTCACAATGATCGGGTTTTACCAGTCCACTTCTCGTGTGAGGCGGATTTCTCAATATTGCGCCTGTCTTCTTGAAGATCCTGCTGGGGTACGGGTAAGGGGCCGTCAGTTCAGCAAACAGCCAGGATTCAGGCAAAGGCTGAGCAAGCCAATGTTCTTGTCCAGTTGCAAGCTCTTTGTACGTACACGAAGCAGCACAGCCAATGAGACAGTGGCACTTCCACGTTTCATACTTGCGCTGCATTTGAATTGTCCTTCGTGTTACCCAAGCACCTATCCTAGAGGTGGTCAAGGGAGGGTGGTACGAGAGGTTGAGGTCGTTCACTCCGCCTCACCTCGCTCCTGAAACACCTCTCGCCCTCTGCCTGGAGCCCATTTGAGGCCTGCACCCGTTCTAGTTGTAGCGAAAGCAAAGGCGGAAATGCGTAACAGTAGGCTCTGCGTGCCTTTAAAGCCTTGATTGAGCACCCTCATACCCGAGTGTGGCCGAGCGGCCGTGAGGCCGAGTTTAGCTTTCTCGCTAAAGCGAGTGCCCAGCTCCTCCGAACAAGATAAGAGAGTGCCCTGGGAGACCCTGGGTAATTAAATGGGAACTGCACAGGGATTATGCCGGCCCCTACCGGATTCTGTATCTGCAATTTGAGAAACACCCACACCAGTAAGCATAGTAGCTTGGGACAGCCCCTACTTTGTAAACGACACCGCAACTTGTGTGAGTAAAGGTGCTTCATGATGACATATGAAAAAAAGCTGTAGCGCACAAATCACACTCACCGTGGCACTGAGAATGTAGACCACTGATTAAGTATTTGTTTTTTCCCGGCTTGAGATAAAAAGCAACGGGGGGCTCCTGTACTTTGGTCCGTATAGAAGCTAGATTCACGAATCACTCTTCTACATCGCTCTCGAGCTGGCAAGGATTGAAATGTGTCCTTCCAGAAGTTCATTCCATGAGGGACTGTTGTTACTGTTACTCCAAAACCTAGACACCAAACCCGAAACCCTGCGCCCCAAACCCTAAATCCCAAGCCCTAAACCCTCTCAAGGTCTCCATGTCAAGGAGATCGAGGATGGCTTCCCTGAAGATGTCAACTCGCGGAGCCGTCACTTCCTGTAGCTTGTCTGGGAGTTAAAGGTTTTAGGGTTTAGGGATGGTATGGGCTTGGGGTTTAGGGTTTCGGGTTTCCAGAGGTTGGGGCTCAGGAGCTTGAGCTTCAGGATCAACGTTCCGCATTCAGGGTTGGGGTTGGGATATCCTGGCTTCATGGATTGTGGCCTTCTCATACAATGACCTAGGGTAGATCGGGATAGTGAGGCTAGCGCAGCTCCCCTTGCCTGCCGCCAGATCTACGAGGGAATCCCCCCCCCATACTGCGCGTGATGGACAAAACTCTGCATGACACTGAGGCGCGGCTCACTGAGTGAAACCATGCTAGTGAGGAATGGAGATGTGTGTAGGAGCCCCCGGAATCTGTCCATAAAGAATGGCAGGAAATCACTTTTGGCGATCTCCACTGATGGACCCTGCAAGCGGCTTCGAAACCAGCACATTGTCAGTGGCACAACTGATTGCTGGTACCTTCGGGATGCTCGGAGGCATAGGGTTTCCGAACAGGTTTACGTCCCTCTAGCGGAATTTGCAGCGAGAACCTGACACGTTTCCACAAGATCCCGGTTCCATGAGCCACTGAGCACCGTGCGATGTCCAAGTGCTGGAAACCTAGTGTTTCCACCTCCCAGAAGCTTGCTTGCTGTTACAGGAGACTGGAGGAATGGAATTAGCAATGGAAACAACCATATTCTTTGGGATTCTAGAGGGCAACTATTGGGATCCATTGCTCCAACCTACTAACAGTTATCAGCCAGCAATGGGGTGCGGATATTGATCCAAAGATCTTTGACAAGAGGATCATTCGATGTTTTCAGTCGATCTGCCCAGATAAGGAAGCCACTGTCTGCAGAGGATGTGGCGAGAACTTTTCCACAACAGAGAGTGTTTCATGACAGTTCCATGGGTGACCTGTGCTGCAACGGTGGGATCCGTAAGACCCTTTGCCGCAGTCACCACAAACGACAGGCACAGTTTTTCCAGCACGCTGAGCTTGACCAATGATCCTACCGGACGCGGCGGGAGAGACGACACGGGCATAGAAATGAAGGCAGTTTGAGGATGTCACGACTAGCAGAACTGATAGCATGCAATAAACGACAGCCTCATGTTTGTTGTCACAGCGAGGGTACCTGACACAAGTAGCCATTCTGATTGCAAACGGTGAAACCGGCAAGTGATAGTCGTAGACTCAATGCTACACCCTATGACCCGAAGCTCCAGACCTACATCTCGAGGCTGTGCAACCAAGGCCCCTGGCCCCGGAACCTAAACCCTGAAACCCAAACCCAAAACCCAGAACCCTAAATCCTAAACGCTAAACTTGGAAGCCCAATAAACTCAGGGCCCCGAGTACTACAGTACAGCCTAACCTTAAATCCAGACCGCCAAGGCTTAAACCCCTGCCTGGACTTTCAAGGCGTGCGGCTTGCCAGCCGTGGTAATGATATTGTTCACGCCTCAAGCTTCGGGCTTCATGGTGTAGGATCCATGGCTTAGGATATGGGAGGTTCAGGCTGTAGGATTCAGGGGGCTTTGCGTTTGAGCTTCAAAGCTTGGAGCTCAGGGTTTCGAAGACGTGGGATTGGTGCTCCCTGGCGGTACCCTCACAGAACCCACACGTGGGGACTGAAACCCTATATACGGAATAGTTCACAGGCTTCCACATCCTCCTTCTGAGTGCATCGGGGTTTAGGCGACTTGTTAGCCGGGAGGCAATTGCATGTATCACCCGGGGCCATATTCCCAGTTTCAATTCGTTTCCGCTTCCGCCTGCACCTACTAACTTGGTTGCAACTGCCTAGGACCTCCAGATGGCTAGCCAGAAAAATTGTTACCGTTACTTTCTGATGTGACTATCATCATCAACAGAATCATCGTCATCACATGTCATCACCGTCATCACTATCAACGTAATCATCATCGTCACCGTCATCCTCATCCGCATCGCCATCATGATCATGCTTGCAGAACTTTCTTGGTGACCACTGTCAAACTGAATCATCTTATCAGCATGCGAAGGCGATCACCACTCGGCCTTTGCTTAGATGCTGAATTCAACACATTCATCCGCACTGGTGATCCGCATATCTGGACTGAACGCTTCCTTGTGCCGATTTTCTTAGGGGAGGACCTCTGAGATCGGAATCACCATAGAGTTCGAAATGGCGTCCCTACCAAAATAGGTTCAAGCAGCCGCTCCATCACTGCCAGGGCCCGGGCCGTTGGCGAACCTCATGGCCATTACGCTCCTGGTTGCTGTAGTCACTTTGAACCAAGACAAGAGGTATGACGAGGCGATTATCGCAGTCATTATGTGAGAATAACGTAACCCTCATCGTGAGCGCAGCAGCTGCAGCGGCAGCCGCCCAAAGCCTCCTGAAACCCCCAAAACACCCAGAGGAAGCCCCAAGACCGTTACAGTGGAAGCTAGAAGTTTGGAACCTCACTATTCCCCTACCGCAAGCAAGGCCTAGAAAGAAGGGAAGAGCAGTGTAGATCATCCTACTACTGTACCATGTTCCAACATTTTGGCCGATAACCCTAACCTCAGAACCCTCAAGCCCTAAGCTGAAGGAAGCCGTCCTGGCAGTCTTAAAGAGCTGCTGGAGGCTTGGGGCTGCATCGAAAATGGACGAGAAAAGGGCATCGCCTGAACTCCGGAGTCAGGGTTTATGAGTTTTAGTCTCTGGATTTGTTGGGGATGTGGGGTCTGCAAGGGCTTTGGTCTGTAAGGTTTATGGCTAAGGTTCTTAGGGCTTTAGGCTTTCTAGATTTTGGGATTCATGGTTTTGGAGGGTCAGAGGCTCACAGGCTCGGGATCTAGGATTATCACCCTGCCACGCAAGAATGATAGAAGTGCTTTCTGGAAATGACGCTGGCACACAATGAGCGTTTCGGAGCTCCGTTGCATGTGCTCTCATATGTGCTGCATATTCGGTGTTTACTACGCATCCCATAGGCAAGCTCGACTTAACCACCTGAAAGCGTTCTCTTCCTTACCCTGCGCTGGCCCCATCAGCTGATGTTGCACAGGGCGTTGGCGCAGCTGCGGAGGGAATAGCAATAGCTATAAGTCGCGCTTTCGTGAGCGCTGCATACACAGTTTCCTCTTGTTGTATAGTACCAGAGTAATTCCAATAGAACAGCCTGTCTAGGAAGCATATTGTTCAGTCCAATGCCGCAGCTTGCCCAAAATGTTGGGTATGTCCTCAACACAAGTGTAAAATTGCTGGAGCTTCATCTACAAGTACAACGATTGCTTAGGGTTCAGCGATGCGAAGTGATCATTTCAAACGGAGAAGCGGTCGCACTCGTCAGAACTGGAGTGGGCTACCAGGCGGAGTACTGGCTTCAAAGCCCACTTGCGTTGTTGGAGTATTGACTATCCCTGCATGACCTATGCGGCTGTGCTCTAAATTAGCACCTAACGCTTTCAATAGCGGAGCTGCTGACTTCATGATTGATCTTGCAATCCTGTCCATGCCATCCTTGACTCGTCTTGGCCCAAGGGCATCATGGGATGACACCCTCCAAAGGAACTAGCACCTTCAGAGTCCTTGAAATCAGGGCTCGGAATATGCCCAAAGATGTTGGCATAGTGTTTTTGCATGGACTGCCACAAACGGAAAGCACTCAGAGAGCACCCCTCCCCCGTTTGACATTTCCGTGGTTGCTGACTGATCCCTCAAATCCCTTGCGCAACCCATTACCCTAAACCCTAAACCCTGAACCCTAAACCGTAAACCCAAAACCGTAAACCCTATACCGTAAACCCTGAACCCTAAACCCTAAACTCTAGTAGGCCTTTTGGCAAACCCTGGTGCCTGCCGCTTCTCTCGTCTCGGAGGCCATAATGAAGGCAGACCATGCCTTTACCAAGCAGCCTTCCCTCAATGGAAATACCTATAGTCCCCCTTAAGTAGATAGAATATGCCTTTGGGTATATTAAAAAAAGATCCCCATGTACCCCATATTCTATCTACTTAAGGGGGACTTTACATATCTAAGGCCATTCATGGTTATGGAAGTTACTTTGAGGTTCAAGGGACTTAGTAACTATCTATAACTGGGGTTATAACCCTACTTCTGATTGGGGTAACCCCTCTAAGGTTATCTAGGGGGCTTATATGTATGAGTATTAGCCCAGTTATAAGTATGTACTAAGTCCCATGAACCTCCAAGTAAGGGTCATATTGGGATGCTGCGTTTTATTTGGGGGGGTAGCTATTATATAGGGTTATACGGTGGATTTAGGATAATGGAAAGGAAAATAGAAACCACTATGCAAGGTTTAGGGCCTTCAACGTGGGGAAGAATCTGAAAAAAGATATATATATATATAAAGGATGGAAATACGGCCGGACGCATGTGCCATCCGACATCCCAGTTGGCTGTCGGGGTTCAAGGTTTCTACTGGAAAGTCCCACAATCCTCAAATAATTCTACACCCTCGAGCATTTTCGAACATGGTCAGTGCAAACCAAAAACTGGCGGGAAGTCACTGCCTGCTGGGCTTCTTCCACGATGTCCACAGGAAGTCGCAGATCATCCAGCGTCTGGTCATACACCGCCTGTCATATAGGTGAGGCAATTGGGAGGACGAGGGTGCGGCCTCAACTAAGACAAAAGCAACCCCGCACCGAGCAAGTAGAAGCTGGAATGGAGGGTCAAGAGTCACTTAGCCAACAAGCGGGTCACTTGGCCAATTCAGGATTCTGGGACAGTCTGAGGGGTCTTGGGCCTAGTTTTTAGGGGTTTTGGATTTGGGGCTTAGGGTTTAGCAGTGTTGGATTTAGGGTTTAGGGGGTTTGGATTTAGGGTTTAGGGGTTAAGGGTCTTGGATTTAAGGTTCAAAGGTTTAGGGGTCTTGGAGTTAGGGTTTAGGGGTTTTGGATTCAAGGTTTATGGTTGAGGGGCTTTTGGATTTAGGGTTTGGGGCTTAGGGGGTTTGGATTTAAGGTTTAGGGTTGAGGAGTTTTGGATTTAGGGGTTCTGGATTTGGGGTTTAGGGTTTAGGAGTGTTGGATTTAGGGTTTAGGGTTGAGGGCTTTTGAATTTAGGGTTTAGGGAGTTTGGATTAAGGTTTAGGGTTGAAGGGGTTTTAGATTTGGGGTTTTGGATTTAGGGTTTAGGGTTGAGGGCTTTTGGATTTAGGGTTTAGGGGTTTTGGATTTAGGGCTTAGGGGTTTAGGGGTTTTGGATTTAGGGTTTATGGTTGAGGGGTTTTGGATTTAGGGTTTAGGGTTGAGGGGTTTTGAATTTAAGATTTAGGGTTGAAAGGGTTTTGGATTTAAGGTTTAGGGTTTAGGGGTTTTGGATTTAGGGTTTAGGGTTGAGGGGTGTTGGATTTAGGGCTTAGGGCTTAGGGGTTTTAAATTTAGGGTTTAGGATTTGTTCAAGGGTCATTTAGCCAACGAAAACGCGGGTCACTTCGCCAATTCAGACGTGCCAAGCGACCCTAAAAATGTTTACTAAGCAACACCGAACAATCTTGGCTAAGCGACCCCTATGCCGACTCACGGCATCTTCTCCCCACCAACCCAGAAAGACCTGTTGCCCTAAATGCACACAAGCAGGCACACAATGCCTGGTACTTCTCGACACCTCAGCTCCAGTGAGGCAACGCCCCAAGTACAGACCTAACAAACCTCCCCAAAATCCAAGCAGAAACTCTAAAAGACTTAGATGCCCTTGAAGTCATGAGTTTCAGCCGTTGCAAATTGGAGGACTGCAGCTTCCACGTGGGTTATGACCAGAGCCAAAAAAAACAACAGCACCAGAGCTAGACCATACGCAGCAAATCGTCGGCAAAATCAAGAAGTGAAAGCATCCGAACTGGCGATAGCTGCAGGGAGCTATCAACAACAAATACACAAAAGGCGTCAAACTGGCACGCTTGCAGGAAGTCATGATTGCATGTTTAAGAGGTGCGTTTAGAGGCTGCCAGGAACGATAAGACGCATAGTTTGTAATTCTTGCTGATTTGACTTGTAGCGTTTTTATATAATGCTTGTCTTAAAACGCTAGCGTTTCCATACCGCGCTTGCCTCAAAACGCTAGTACAAACGAGCAACGCGGTGCAATCCCTGACGAACCTCAAATATGAAGGGCATGGAAAACTGCCCTTCGTTCTCAGTTGACGGCCAGTGTATAACAGCAAGCAGTGGTGAACACCAACAGACTAAGACAGAAGAAGCGCCAGGAAGACAACTTCTTCTGCAAACCATACACGCAATGTTGCACGCGGAAAGGACGTCAAAGCACTTCCAGCAGAGCAAGCCACACTTGACTGAACCAGCCCAAGTCGACGTCAGTGAAAAGAAGAGCTCCGGAGGTCTGCCGCAAAGTGTAACGCGACACGCATCACACAGCTCTGTGTTCTTTTGTCATGTATGTCCAGTTGTCAAAGGTCAATCACCCAAATCGGGTCACAGGAAGCCTGTAAGTGAAGGGCCGCCTTGTGTCTAAAACGGAAAACAAGGCGTATCCAGGTTGTTGCCTCCTATATGCTTGCCTCTCACCGCCGAGACTAAAAGCTGACTCAATAATTTGGCTATTCTGTACTTGTGCTCTCCCACAATCCAGGTGGTGAAAAGGTCAATGGTTCGAGATGGATTGAAAATCCAAGTTCAGGTACAAGCTTCAAATAACACCCTGCTTGCCCTTGCCGTTCTGATCAGTACCATACCATGACCACGTTGCATCACTGCTACAAGTGAGCGACCTAAGGCAACCCACGCGAGCAGCAGGCACCCCACTGCCCTTAGACGCCCACGTAGGCAAAGGCACCCCACATCGGCAGAAGGCACCCCACGAGCTTCAAACCCCTATGTAGACGCCCTTATCACGTCTTGCCTTGCCATGTTAGCAAAACCAGCAAAATGTCCGTAATACGCAGTTCGCAGCTCTGAAAGCATGGCCATGCATCCAAGTCTGCAGGTCCAAATCGCCATGTAGACGCGCTGAAACGTGCCACGCCAAAAACCGTCTTGCTTTGCATGCTGTACTCCCTAGGACACTTCACGGCGGAGTCCGAGAAAAGCACAGCATCTGGGATGGGAGTTCGCTACAGAAGTTTTGAGAAGCGTAGGAGTTGCACGCAACATTAGGGACTTCGCTACAGAAGCTGGTCTGAGACACGGCATCTACGACGGGATCTTGCCACAGAGGCCTCCTGAACTACTGCAGTGACTATGCTCTCCGCCACAAACGGTTCATGTGTACATTTGGTAGGTAGACAAATGAAGAAAACCGCAGCTGAACCTTTCGTCCCGGTAGAACATCATCCTTTGTTCTTCGTTAGCATTTTTGCAGGGTTTGAGTGCCAGGTGCACCTGCAAGTACTTGTCAGTACTGGAACGCCCTAAGGAAAACATAGGAAACTGACCCATTCCAAAGGAAGGCAAAGCGAAGTTCAATCGCCCAGTACGTAACTGACGTAACGTTAATGAAGAGCAACCAGATTTGTCTTAGGCCATTGAAGAGAACACTTAGGCTGGGCAACACAGGGAAACCCCTTGCCGAACACGCCTTCGTGCAATCGACAGTACCGCTCTGAGTATCGTGCCATTATTGCTTTGCTACCCCAACTTCGATCGCAAATACGCACACTTACTCAGCTTTCTATTCATGTTCGAGTTCAATTTCTTCCTTATAGTTCTACAGGGGTTGGCAGACTTGCGGTAACTTGCGCGCCGATCCTGCATCCTCACAGGGCCAGGGTCTTACCAAACAAAGCAACACCAGGGAACCCAAGAAACAGGGTAGGAATATGGTACGTATATTTAGTACGCAATTACATGACTTACCATGACACGCTTGAAAGATTGAGAAATACAGGAGGTTCAGTGTGGACGCTCTAAAGAAACACGTCGCACCACGGGATATGACACGCAAAAGACATGCTCCAACATGGAAATCATCAGCGTGATGCGCTTGTGAAAATGCCTCTCGTCTACACAGGACGCCTGAAGTCAAGGACTTGTAGTGGCAAAACAAGCAAACAAACTTGAAAAAAACATGTAATAGTGCTACTGGCAGTCAACATTATCCACAGCTGCACGACGTTGTGCGGGCAAGGCGGCTAGCATCGAGCACGGCGGCATCTGGGACCTGCGCGACAGGCAAGGACTAAGGGAACTCTTCGGGAATCAGGGGTCTTGAAACGGTTTCGTAGATTAGGGGTCCCTTCTTGGGAGCCCCTGTAATACGAGAATTCGAATATATGGGGATCTTCATGGAGAATCTGCACCTGTCTGTTTGGCTTCCGGCTTGGTATCCAAACTAGGCTCCTTGTCGGGAGAATGGGCCAATGGGCAACAAACATCTCAAAACCACGTGCGACAAGCTTCTAGATTCTTCATGGGATGCGAGTTATAAGGCTCAAAATGGCTTCAAAGAATGGGCGTGTAGTCTCCTCCCCGAGCCAAAACCCCTCTCCCACCACGAACAGGGATCATTTGGTACGGTTGCAGTTGTCAGGTCTCCAGGCGGATTTTGGCATGATTCTTGGTTTGCGGCTTAGCCTCTGTTTTGGGCATGTAGCAAAATGAAGGTCCTCTAGCATAAGGCACTACAATACCAAAAGGGTGCCTACATGGCGTCCCCAATGCAGCACACATCACTTTGAGAAGCCGCCTCTGTGGATGCTGGCATCTTTGGGCTGTTCGAGCGGCCCCATTCTAGTTGCCCTTACTGTTCTTTGCTGCTTTAGCATCTTACACTTGAGAGCCTTTCGGCTGGCTCCTCGCAAAGCAGACTCTGTTCTTCTGGCACCTTTGGGGAGAAGCCCAATTCAAGAAGGGATAAGGTGGCAAAGAAGGTGCCTCATGTCCCAACTGGAGGAGGAGGGATTGCCCAAGTCATGTCTAGGCTTGATGATACTGGAAGCCTGTGTCGAGGGTAGATATGAAGCAGATAGTCAGAAAGAAGTTAATAACATTGCTGGTAATAAAAGAAGTAATAATGGCAGCAGCAATGAAACTAGTACTGATAGAAATGCAAATATGACAGCTGCAACCAACGTAAGAGTAATGATGGTAAACCTACTCTGAACTCGAAGATTTATCGAGGTGGAGTGAGAGGCTCCGCTTGCAACATGACCCATTTATTCTCGGACACCTCACTAACCCTGCCCTAACCCACACGGGTCAGTTTCTAAACTGCAGCAGACTGTTGGGCTCTCCACCCTGACTGCCATTACATCAGCATGTCGAGTCTGTGTCCAAGAACAAATGGAACTCAAACCAGGCATGTCAAGACTCCTGCTTGAAATCCAAATCTGCATAGTGTGGATGCTATGCCAACCGGGCTCAACTGAGCTCAGGGTGGAGGATGAGGGCAGATTTCAGGAATAGCCCCCCAGGCGCCTCGGAGACTTCGCTGCCATTCCAACTCTGGGCATCTCCCTCCGCCTGACCCTCCTCCGCCTCGGGATCATCCTCCAACTCAGCCTCCTGAAGGGTACCGCCCCCCCAAACTAACATGGAACAGCGCACACACCCCTTTCAAACGGGTACACTAGTCTTTCCAGGGCCCTTTGCCGGTTCCATGCTAGTTTGGGCGAGGGTATCGCGTCGGGTGCGGTTGATTGCCTATACTCTAAATCCCTCGGCATTGCTTGGGGCTGCCTTTTTGGTGGTACACGGAAATGATGAAGCACAATCAAAACGTGGAAAGCAATCTACTTAGCATGTGAATCTGAAGAAATGCATCCTGGGACCGGTAATAACAGTTCTTACTGTCATCGGCATTAGTCGCGTTCCTGTTGCGATCATCACTGCCAGTCCCCAACCCTGTTACCTCATCTCTGCAAGTCTATACTGCCCACAACCTTTTCTCTTGAATCTTTAACTGAACACCGCACCTACAATTCTCAACCCAGCTGGTGTCTGAGCCACGGACTAAATTGTGGGTGGGCTCCTCCTGATGGTGACACACTCCAGACTCCAGCTGTCCGGTTGAGGATTTAGGGTTGGGATGCTAAAGGACCATGTTAGAAGAGCGGATGCAACGTGAATAGCCTTGGAGAAGGCTTACATGGACCTCATCTGTAAAAGTTTGTCCGAATGAAAGTTTTTGTGAGCCTGTAACATGTTTGGCGCCGTATTATGACAAGGACAGCAACGGAGAGCATACTTTCAACAGCCCCCCCCACAATGCTGAAGGTTCCTGGCGATCATTGCCCACTGTGCTTCTGCAGTACTACACCAGTGATAGGGCTATTCTACGACTTAGAAGTGAGATGCGAACAGCAGGCCGCAGAGGGACCTCCACGCTGTCGGACATTTGGGTAGTTTGCAACGTAACAAAAGTGCGGGACCCACAAATTAAGGACGAATGATGTTGAGCACGCCTGCCCGACTGATCCCCCGTTACGCAGCAAAAGCACCCTAAACCCTAAACTCCAACCTCTAAATCCTTTAAACCCCAAACACAGACGCCATCCGTCTAAACCCTCCGAACAGCCCTAGACTTGCCTAAGACAATGCCATCTGGAGCACCTCGCTGTCTTGTGACATGGTGAGGTACTGGCCACCAGTCCTGCACTAGCTAAGGCTTCAGGATTTAAGCTTTCGGCTTTGGAGTTAAGGCTTTTTGGGTTTGAGGTTCGGGGTGTGCAGTTTGAGGTTGGGGGCAGGGCGGTAGGTAATCGACAAAGTGGCTGGGAAAGGGTAGCTTGAACTGGAGTCCCTGGTCATCTGCTTAGGTCCTGCAATGGATGCCACTTTTGCCCTGTACTTTGTCACAGAGGATGTTGAAAAAGCTTGCAGACTTAGGGCTGCCCAATCATGACTCTCCTGCAATGTTTGGCTTGCGATGGCTCGCAAACGAGAGCAATTCTCCGCAGGACTGTGCGAGAGCTCGGTTTTTCAGAATTCATCCTGTCAGGGACTGTCAGAACCTCGGGATAGTCTGGCTTGGGTCCTGCCCCCACCCATTAACAGTCTGTAATAGGGGCCAGATTAGCGGCTCTGTATAACTATGTTATAAAGTATTCTAAATGTCATCCAGCTGTTAATGAGTGGGGGCAGTACCCAAGGTCTGGCCCTTTAGTGATGGAGTGACTTCCAAGAAGGCCCGCAAGAATGCGGCGCGACAAGCTGACTCTGGGGATACATGAGAATGAAAAGCAGTGTATACGGATCCTTCTTAAGGATCTCCGAATCTCCTCTATCCTCACTCGCAGGAGCCCTGGAAGTACAACAAACTATAGGTTTATAAGGATTGTTAGGCGTGATAATCTGGCGACATGCCCGCTTCTGCATTATCTTTCTTTGTCCCTGCACAAGCACGATACATCCTGGAACCCTCAACCTCAAACCCTAAACTCTCATCCACGTTGCCTAAAGACCAAGCCCACAGAGCGCTCTGACTCCCTATATACCCCAAAACACCTCATGTTCCTTTTTGCATATGCCCCTGGAAAAGAGGATCCATAGCTTGTGAAACTCACACACACACAGACACACACACCTTAAACCCTCATGGGTGTCCATACTCAGCCTCTAAACACTGAAAAGCACCTACCCCTACCCCCTCTGTCACGTACTGTAGGAGCACCGATCCTAGCGGCACCACTGCGGCTAGGATATCGGTCCCATGAGCTGCTAGGCTTCTTTTGAAGACTATTGGGTGCACGCATATGTAGTAGCATTTATGTGTATATGCAGGGTGTGGGGCGTAGGGTTACGAGTTAAGGGCTTAAGGTTCAAGGTTCAGGGCTTAGAGATCCTGGAGAAGAGGTGGTTTGGAGTTGAAAAGGACTACTTTCGGGCTAGGGGTTCAGGCGGGCTTGGACAGCTGTGGGGTTGTCGTTTCGTGCCACTCGGGTGTAGGCGTCCTCGAATCTTTCTCAGGTTGAATCATCTAGAAGATTGGCTACAGGGCCCATGCGACCCAATGCTCACAACAAATCTGGTCATCATGTTTTCCTGAGCTTGCTCAGCTGCAGGGCAGGCACATACCACGCAAAACTCTCCCAGCAAACAGCCGACAATTTGGCGTACCAACCGTTGGTGGCTATCTGGCAGCGCAAGACACGAAATCTACAAATCCTTGCAAGTGCTTTGTAGGGGATGAAGGAACGGGCTAGCGGGATGCATTGTTAACAGAAATTATCTGCGGACTGCTATATGGATTCGTCCCTCCATTCTCTACTATCCCCCAGTATGACTGGGTCGGGTTCCCAGATTGCACGTCTAAATCTAGCGAATTACATCTGTTGAGCCATGTCCTCGCCCCGCCATACTTAACTGAAGCTGGCCAAACACACTAATTGATGAGAGCTGTTCTTCTTTAGCTTAGCTCGTAGTTTTTTTGAGCAAAGTATGCGTGGCATCCCTAAGGCCCGGACAGAATGCAAGGTCTTATACAGATACCGACGTTCCTGGCAAACTTCTATACGCTCACCCATCCCTAAACCCTGAGCTAACTTATATAATACCAAAGAATGAGCAGTAGCACACCACCTCAGAAGCTAGAGCCGTGCGGTGCAGGTGCTGCACCAGCAGATCCTGGAACGCAAGCTGTGCAAATGCCTCAAGATTCTGAAGGAGTAAAGGAGGCATATGGTAGCTTCTGCAAATAACGGGTTCCGAATAGAGTCCCCAAATTGTACATACTATATAGTCTTTATTGTAGGGACCGCCAAACCCCCAAAGGTCGTAAGGGTAAAAGGAGGTATGTCCTGCCTCTACCTTTCAAGCTGAGGGAGGTGTACGGATATCAGAGGGTTCATATGAGAGTACTACAGTTAGCAAGGAATGATAGACTGCCTGAAAACTAGGTGCGTCGAGTTCGTAATTTTCGGTGAGAAAGGTGGATTCTGAAAATTGTGACTTTTCCAAAGTGTTCTGGAGATCCCCTCGGGTATTTGTATACAGATTGTGGTGCTAAACTCTGATGTTGAAGGGATCCCATCTCCAGATGTTGTAATGCCAGGCCAGCCATCAAAATGTACGGTTTCCCTGGCTGCGGTAGGAGCTTAACCTAAGCCTAAGCACCACTCACCTTGGACAACCAGTAGACCACAAAATGCCAGATCTCAAACCAATAGGTACATTTGAGCCCCCATTCAGGCTTGATCCTTAGCAACTCCTGTAAACCAAGTGGGCGCATGTGCGACCATCCGAGTCCCCTGCGGGACTCAACGCAAAAAGCTCACCTGACCATCCTACGGTGCCTCAACATCGGAGTCTCTCTAATATCTGCGAAGCTTTCCCCCAGCCCCTATAACAAGCCACCAAACAGCGCTTCCTTACCTAAGTACTCTACGCCACAGCTTAAGTATCTCTATTGTAGGGCCTCAATGAGTGTATGCTACCATTAGTATGTAAGGTCCAAAGAATGAGAGTATGATCTGGGTCGAATTATACGTACTAGAACTATGTTCAAGATTCTAAGGGAGGACGATAAGTAATCCTTGCGGCTTGTACATCTAGCCTATCTGAGTGAATGCGATTCCAATTTGGAGAGGTGGGCCCTGTGAGTTACCCATCCCAGCCGCAGAGCCCCTTCGGCACCTGACGAATGCTCCAGAGTTGTTCGCGAACCTGCCAGATAACATGAAACGTTGAGGGGCTCTATCCATTTATGTGCCCGGTGTAGGGATCTGACGAACAAATCATGCAACACCAGATTGGGGATGAGGTCTGTCAGCTGATATGCCTCAATTAAGCATGTCAGGGATGTACGGGTTCCTCTGAAATGCCGGATAATTTCATGCCCTTTGATGGTTATTTCTGCAGGAACCCACGCATCAGGAACAAATGAGGATTAGACCCTCGCCCATCGAGGTTATTGCAGCTTAGGGCCACGACCCATGAACTCCCTGCCAAGGTATACCTCAAAGCCACCTACTAGATACATTTCGCAATTGCTCCTTTGTAAGTAGGTTCGAATGTGACTGACAGGACGATCCTGTACTGCCACCTCTAAACTTCAAATCCGAATAGATTCATGCTAGATGTTTTGCTGCAAAAAGCCTGCAGCCCTGTGCCCTAAACTCTGCATTATCCAATGCCTCCACCCTACAGCCTAGGTGCTACATCATCAAAGTCCTACTTGGAGGGTCAGGGGGACTTGGTAAATTTCTCAAAATCCCGTACAAGCCACGGAATAACTCCTGTTATCCCCAGGTTTCACCTACTTACTACGTCCAAAAAGTTGAAAGGATCCAACCTGGCCCCAGCCACCCGGCGGACAGGTTTCGTCCTTCCTGGGCCATTCCGACATGCGACTTAGGATTTAGGACGTAAAGTTTGGGGTTAGAGGGTTTAAGTTCTAAGGCTAAGGGTTGCGGGTTTAGGGTTTCAAGCCAGAGCCGACAGGATGCCCACCAGCCACGGCCGTGTGCCTGCCCCTCCCAGCCATCTCCCCTATCACTGGAAAGCTATCGACTCTAGCCAGTCCAAGATCCATGGAAGACCTGGAGTTTCGGCCTGGCCTGCAAGCCCTCCCTCCCAGTCCGAACCACCCCAAGACCCCACCCACCCTCACCCTCCCCAAACGGAAGATGCCTTCAGATTGCCCCCACGAATTTTCAGCAGGTACAAATAATTCTTTATAATTCTTTATATCATGTACACATGAACCTTCCTATGGTCTGCAGAGCAAAATGCCTTTTTGTCTTATGGACTCCAAAGACATTCACAGACCAGTTCTTGTCTCCCCACACTGAATCCAAGAGCAAACAACGCTGAACTTTCAACCTCAGATTTCATGCCCAAAACCAGAGCCCTATGCATAGCAAAGATAAACCCAACCCGCACCTTGAGGTTCTGCAAAAAGATTCCGATCTTGGAGATTTCCGTGCCAGCAAGAGTCTGCCAAAGACTCTTGTTATCACCTGCCCTTATAACAACCCCCCTAATGACAAATGTTCCTAACACGATAAGATAACAGCAAGGATGGCCATGCTGAACACTGTCCAGCTTCAGCAGCGCGCGCAAGGAGGCATCTAAGACCTGGTCCAGGAAACAAAATCCACTTGGCAGTAACAAAAGTGGCAACAGCAACATATGGAATGGCAATCATGCTGACAACAATTAATGCGCTACGGGGACGACATCTAAGGACCCGCGCTTTGCAGCAAGAGCTTCGAACCTCTACTGCATCAACAAGAACATCATCATCAACAATTGTGGAATATTCGTGATCTACAGGGAAACCTGTCAGGTCCTGGAATCCAACAGTAAGCTAATATCATACCACCTACTGACCCACGACAAGATGACAGACAGGTCCAAATGCGACCCATCCGGGCCATCTAATAATCTTCAAGATGACTACGCAGAGGGCTCCTTTTTGCAGTCATGAAGCCCATATGCCAAAAGCAACCAAGGATCCCTAGCGTGGAGTCTGCTTAAGAAATATGTTGGCACGAAGACGCGCTTGGAATTCTTACTGGTGGCTAGTTAGGGGATACAGGGATGAAGAGGATACAGGAACTGTTGCTTGGCATGATGAACCTATGGGGGATTTCTTCTTCCATCCCGTACTAACCACCAGTAGGAATCCTTGCCTGCATCTACATATTGGCCCATGCCTTCTCTGGGCGCACTTTTGTAGGGTCTGGTGCCGTACGCAGGCGCACGTAGGGCCTGAGCAAGGCAGTGGCATGGAGGCCTTGGATCCATAGCCCAACGTAGGTACTGTTTCTGGACTTTACCTCCTACAAAGTTAAACGTTGTGCATAGATTTGGACCCCAAGGCAGTAAACTGATTCTGAACGTCGGCGAACACGGAGCTAAGCCCTCAGCCGAAAGATCGCAGTGCTGGTCCCAACCACCGGTCGGCCTGTGGGCATTAGCACGCGAAGGTGCCAACCGCGTTTCCCTTATGGTGGAACTAAAAAGGAGCATGTGTGGAGTGGTTGTGGTTGTGGTTGTTGCTGTTGTTGCTCCTGCTACTACAGGAGCAAGGCGTGCACTGAAGCAGCCGCAAGAAAAGTTGCCGTCGTTTCACCACCCAGATTCATACTTCACAAAACCGATAGCGGCGATTACCAGTCTCATTTCCTGCGTTTAGCGGCCTGGCTCCGCGGACCAGTCGGGCGCCTGTTGTGCGGGAGCCACACGGACCTGCGCACGTAGCTGGGTGAAAGCGCCTTCTACCAAGCCTGGTATGCCCTGCAAGTCTCAAAATTATTGTCGTCAAGCTCCCTCTCCTGAAGGAATGGGTTGTGCTTGGTTGACTTCTGTCAGAAGAAAGCCAACGTGTCTCTAGCCTAAGACAGACGTTCCGGGAGTTGAAGCTCCCGAGCTTTTGTACTACTGGGCTCAGTCTAGAGCCACGCCTTGCAGCAACGCACCAGCACAGCTGTTGCCCAGGCATGCTGATGTGTAAACCGGGCAAATCCTCATCACCACGGGAACGTCCCCTCATTTGCCACAGATACACCAAAGATGCTTGCAGTAGAAGGGTTTCTTTGTGTTTTAACCTAGCAATGCCACAACTTAAGCTTGGCTTGCCACCATACTGCTGTAGCATGTTCCTTATGTGGATTCTGGCATGGATCCCTGCAAGTGAGATGCAATATCAGAGGGACCAGGGCAGGAGGCAGCAGGAGGGGAACAGGCGGCAGATGCTTCAGTTGCCTGTGCGGAAAACCGATCCTTGCGGGCGTCTCGCTTGTTGCACTCCTCCTGGGACGGGCTCCAAGATTCTTGCTGTGGTGGTTCGGGACAGATGCCTTGGGATGTAGGGTGTTTTGGTGTCCTAATTATAGTTCGCATGCGGGGTTGTACACGGTCATCGACTTGGCAAAGGGACAAGAGACCCTGCTAGCAAGCCACGATCAGCAGAGCTTTCCCGAACAAGTCCTCTAGCATACGAGCACATTCTGGAACAATTAGGTGTCCGCAACACGCTCAAATTCAAAATCCGTTCTTGCAAGGTGAGCGAATGTGATCAGGGGAAGCCTCACTTGCACCTACCGAAGCCGAGTAGATCTTTGCGCTTCCGTGATGCGCTATTGATACTGTGCCGCATCCTTAGCTCTTTGTGCTGAACATTGATTTCTGATCCCATGCACAAGTGGTTGTGGGGTCCAAGCAATGCTCTGTTGAACTCTTCCCATGTAATGAGGAACTGATGCTATGGGGACGTGCTTTCCCGGATGCTCGAAACAACCTGCAAAGTGGCTACATGCAAAACAGGTCTCCATATAGTCAAGTACCCGTGTCATCCTGATAGTTCGCCTAAGCCCGCAGCCTCAGGCAGGTCTGGACGTTTCTGGTCCAAAGGCTAGAGGGGACTGTAGTTGTACGTAAGATTTGGGGCTTTTGCCTCCTGACTGCAAATCCTCCTCCCCCAATATTTCCATGAAAAGGCATCCTTCATTTTGGGAACTGCACTGTAAACTCTACGCAAACCCTAACCCTGAAACCCTAATCCTGACCCCCAAACCCCCAAACCAGAACGAAGCATCGCCTTCATTGCCCAGGGGTCGCCCTCTGCACCGAGGCGCATGACAGTCGGCAAGGCCATGGCTCCACAGTTTCGTGAAAGGGCCTAGCGCCTACGAGAAAGTTCAGGGCATGGGGTTTAGCATTGCAGGTCTTGGGCATGGGGATGAAAGCTTAGTGTGCAGGAGCTCGGCTTGTCTGTTCACCTGCTTAATTGTCCGCAAACAGAGGACAAGAAAGTGGGAAATCCCCATTTACCTAGTAATGGAATAGATAACGACCACTACGTTGCGGCGTTGGATCTGTTCCAAGGGTCCTTCGACCATCTAGAACGTTGAGGCGTTGAGGCCTTGAAAGACCCCCAGCCAACGTGGCTTCCATGGACAGTCTGCGACGCAAGTTCCGACAGCAGGAGCAGGCAGAGCAGGCGGCAGCAGCAGGAGCAGCGGATGCGGCAGCGTCACCTTTACTCCTGCACCAGCAGCGGCAACAGCAGCAGCAGCAGGAGCAGCAGACAAGTAGAGGAGTAGGAGTAGTAGTAGTAGTAGTAGTAGTAGTCGTCGTCGTCGCAGTAGTAGCAGTAGCAGTAGCAGTAGTAGTAGTAGTAGTAGCAGCAGCAGCAGTAGCGGTAGCGGCAATAGCAGTAGCGGCAGCAGCAGCAGCCGCAGCAGCAGCAGTAGTAGTGGTGGTGTAGCACGAGTGATAGCAGTAGCAGAGCATCAGCAGCAGCGACGGCCGCAGCGACATTCACAATACGAGTGGTGCCAGCGCTCCTCTGTTTCTTCCTTTCCTCTCCCTCTTCCTCTACCTCCTGTGTGTTACTGCTGCTAGTCCTTTGATATAGGTTGGGCTCTCAGGGCAGAGCTTTGCTACGCATTTTCAATCAACTGGTACAGAACCTCACATCAAGAGACAGCCGGAATAGGAATGGTTTTTCTTTGGACACAACACTGCTCTAGCGTTCGCTTAGGCCCAACGACTGCCCAGCACCAAAGAAACTGAAACGAAGCACAAGTTGCTACTATGGCGAAAGATTGAATTTGTGATTATGATGTGTCAGGATGAAGTGCGTGGCCAATCCACTTCCCTTGGACTGAGAGAAGCCTCCACAAAGTCTGAGCAAACCTGTATCTTAATGAGAATTGCAAGCATGAGCGTTTGCCTTTGGGGTCAAAATTCGGGGGTTAATCCCAAACACACAAACCCTAACCCTACGCGTAACCCTAGCATCCCCCGCGAGCTGCGGATCGCAGCTTCCCTTGAAGTGAAGCCTTTCCAAGAAGGCTGACTCATCAGCAGCATAGGTGCCTGCCAGGGCAAACTGCGGCAGTCATACAGCAGCGAAAGTATCAGCAGCAACGAATTGATCATAGATACAGTCATCATCACAGCTATTGGCCCAACATGGTGAACAGATTGTAAGAACATGCTCTCAAGCGGGGATAGCTAGCAGCTAGCTTCTTCCATGAGTCCTGTCTACAGTGATAGGATGCTACAGTACAGGGCGGTCTTGCGGATGTCGGCGCTGCACAGAGCAATCCTTTTGAGCGGTTGTGCGGTTTCATCCGCATGCCATCCATGCTGTCCCATTCAGACGCCTTGGACTGAACGATAGTCAATTGCCTGAATTCGGGATCCGCATGCGATCGCTGCGTTTTACATTCCTGCACTCTGGTGGCGACAGGCTGTTGAAACTGCATCTGGGCATAAGTGCCGCCAGACCACTCTTACAGGCATCATCAAACTTTCATCAAGATTTCGGTGAACTTATGTGACATCATGCCATGCAACAAGACCCTTAGATTTTCATGGATGATTGAGATTGTCACGGCGTCCGTCACAATGTTACGCAACACATGCAGTCTATCTGGGTTTATGTGGCGCGGCTTATCCCACAGGGTGCATCTTGAAAACTCTTCGTACGGACTGACTGGCCACGACCTTTCATGGCTGGCTGAAAGATCGCTCTGGCAGCTAGTTGGTTGTCCTTTCATACAGCACGATCGGCATCCACTCGTTCAATGGCTGAAGGGGCCCTGTACGGCAAGACGTCAGGGCAAACCTGAGACCCCAAATGCATCAAGTCTCAGCCATATTCGACAACGTGACTCTCCATCAGCTGCGCTTCATAAAACACCGAAACTTGAGGGTCATGTGCCCTCATAGACACGAATTCTGCATAAGCAAATTAAGCGAAGCCACCTGACTATGGCAAGCAGCTATTGAAGTGTGACCAAACTTCCTTGCTAATACATTGGCATCATATGATCAATCAGCACCTCAAGCCCCCCAACACTGCCCACCTCGTGCTGGGGGCCGGGTTTGGGGGATTTGGTAGAATCATAGCTTTCTGTGGTGACCTGCGGCTTTCACGCAGCTATTGATTTCAGATACCACTCCAGCACAGTAGCCACATGTATACAGCTGTATACACATCAAAGAAAGCCAATGCGACCGTCGAGTCTCGCGGCAATTTATGTCATCTGCATGAACGGGAATCACTGTAACGGGCTGTTTGGCTGCATGGAACCCCATACAGGCTTTCACAGGGAAAGCCTTTGTTGCAGGGCCCTTTTCAAGTTTTAACTTGGAGGTGCAGCAGGCTGCAGAGACTTATTGAAGAATTCAGGCCGCTTTTTTGAAGACCCCAGATACAGGACGACGTGTGGAGCTGGTAGGGACACAAATCGAAAGCTTATGGGTTTGGGGGTATGTGCCCCTATCATGCTTCGAGATTGGAAGGGGAGAACAATAGCAGAATTTCAGGCTCAATGTGACCAGGTGGGAAGGTGGGTTCAGAAGGCCACGCACGTCACTTGAGGCCACTGAAGTCCGAATGAGCCAAATGAGGCTTAAGGAGCCCCTTCTCCGTAATCTTATGTTTCACTGCATTCACTGCTTACTGTACCTGTGATAGCCTGTGATCGTTGTCAGTTGTGTCCCCAGCCACCCTTCCTTGCCACGTGGCTTCAAAAAGGCATAATTGAGCCCTCACCAGCTGCCCTGCTTGCATCTGAAATGCAAAAAGGCTATAGAAGGCGCAGTATGCTTACAAATCGTAATTACAGCTGGACATATCAATTGCAGTAGCGAACATCTACAAGATGTGGAATTAGATGAGCTATGAGCTTCTGCAAGGCACATCAACTTTAGCCTCCGCATTCCACAACATACCCTCCTTGGACCCTCAAGGATATGCACTACCTGCTGAGCCGCCATCAGGGCCACCTAACTGGGTGGAGTCTTCCAGTTCTCTCTGTTTTGCAATGTGCACTACGTGGTGAACATTTCTTGACATTAACTGCCTGTATGCCTACAGAATGTACACCCCAAAAAGCATGTAAACTGCATGAGAAGGGCACCCATAGGGGCCATGATCATAAACCCTAAGCCGTCATCAGTGCAAGCCTGCAGGCAGATAGCAAGCGTCGGGTATGAAGCCCTGTTTTCGGGGTGTCATTGCGGTGAAGCCAACGGCTAAGGTTGGGAGCATGGGCCCTATTTTGGGCTAATTATACCAGGTCAGACCACCTCTGCCGCCAATATTGTTCGCACTTACATGCTGCCGTTCTTCTCATCATTTTTCCCACCATCCTTGCTTCACCGGCTTCTTGACAGAAGATGTAACCATTAACCAGAGGGCTCAGGCGACTGCGCACCTGCACAAACAGGCACTGTTCAAACGCATTCTTCATCTGCCATGTGTTACTGCGGGACTACCAACCCTAGAAAAAAATGTTGCCACTGCAGCTATTGTCAATGCCATCTCTATATGGGCCATAAGCAGGGGGCACTGCCATGCTCCTTTGCCTGGAGGTCTGAAGCCGGCAAGAAAAGATTTGCACCCTTAACACACCCCAAAAAAAAAATTACCCTGTTATACTATAGTAGTTTCCATTTTCTTTTCCATTATCCCAACACAACCCCCATACGACCCCGGTGAAACCCCCTACATAACTCCTATATAACCTTTATATAACCCCAATAACCCACCCCCCATTGACTGGCCTAGAGCGCTTCATCGCTCACCTGGTCGGAGCTCGAGCTGGAGTCCATAGACTTACCTGCTCAGGGGCAGGGGAGAGGAATGAACACACAATCCTCAATAGGAAGAATCCTCATATGGCCCTTTGTTTCCTAAGGGCTCGAACAGGGAAAGGCCTCTGCCCTGGCACAAAGAGTGGCTTTTCTAGCTTGCAGAACTTGCTGGATTTACTTGCTGGATTTTACGCGGCTTTCTACATAGCAATAGCTTTGGATCTTGCTTGCTGAGTGCGGTCGAACATCAAATGGTTCTGCTAGCGCAAGTTCATGTTGAGGGGGTTTTTCAAGCAAGCACCAAAATGTAAGCTGCCGCTCAGAGCAGCCATCAAATGCAATACAAAGATCCTGCGCACATGTTATCATTCATTACGCAAGTGCCCGAGGGTGCCCGAGGCCACATCGAGAGCCAATGTACCACGGCATTTTTAGTTTGCGATGTTTGATGCCGCTGAAAGTGGAAGGAGGTGCGAAGATAGCTACGCAAAACAATGAGAGCTTTCTCTGGTACCGGTACAGGACCTCAAACCCTAAACCCTACCTTAGTAGATTGCGGCGGCTGTCGTTCCAGCTGGGGATATGTCTCATCATCATGGCAAAACCCATAAACAGCCATGTATACAGCTGGGTACGTATCCAAGCAGAACCGAGATCCATTCTTTGGTGCAACTGCTGTGGGGTTGGAGAAGGCATGCAAGATGGATTGCAACATGGTGCCTCCACTACTGTTGGAAGTGGCACCCCCGCTGCTGAGACCACTCGTGCGATGGCCCTTCTTCCTCGAGCCCTTTGTGGCCCGGATCATCCTCAGTGGACGGGGGTGGTTCTGATCCATGTCGCAAGCTTGTTTATAAATGGATCAGTTACATAATACATGCGCAAGTACAGCTGTCTCAGTTATAGCCATTGCTGGCAAAACCGCTGCGGCTGATCTATGGGATATTGAGGGGCTAACTGCTATGTATCTAGAGTGCGGTGATGACTGGTCTTCCTACATGGTCACTATCTTGAGTGCCTGGTGGCTGACACAATAGCGACGTGGCACAACCTCCAGCATTGCACTATCCCTCCGTTGCTGGTTGTTGGTATAGCTCCACCTCCTGCCTTCTGCACCTGCTGCTGGCGCTCCTCCTCCACCCTCCTTCTCCTCCTCCTCCTCCTCCTTGCTGCTGCTGCTGCGGCGGCGGCGGCGGCAGCCTTGCCAACTATGCACAACCACAGAAAAGAGAGGTAAGCAAAGCGGCAGCTTCTCCAGGCGTTCAAAGCGGTCCTGGATGGACCAAACCGCATGTCACACTCATAGGACGTCTATAATGCTGGCGACTACATCTGCTACCTTCCTAATATTGTCAGCTTCGTCGGCGGCATGGTGGTCGTGGTCGTCGCTTGCTGTGGTCGGTGCGGTCGCCGTGGTCGTCGTGGCCGTCGCGGTCGTCGTGGTCGTCGCGATCGTCGTGGTCGTCGTGATCGCCGTGGTTGTCGTGGTCGTCGTGGTCGTCATGGTCGGCGAAAGGCGGTGGCAGTGGCGGTGTCTGTGCCGGTGTGTCGGTCGCAGTGGCAGCAGCGGTGGTTGCGAGCAACTACTCGTGCACCTGCTCCTACCTCTCCCACTCCTACTCGCTCTCCTACTGGTTCATTGACGACTGCTGAAGGGGTGCCAAGGACATGTGGTCATCTGAAAACAAAAAGCATCCGATAAAACTGCGGCTATCTTGTTCAGTAGCAACAGCAGTGAAAGTGCCAGTTGCAGTAGCAGTAGTAGCGGCAGTAATGACAGGAGCGGCAGTAACAGCAAAACCTGCAGTAAAAGCACAAGGATTAAGAGTAAGAGAAGGAATCATCAGGAGCAGCATCGGTAGCGGCGACAGCAGCAGCAGCAGCAGCAGCAGCAGCAGCAGCAGCAGCAAGCAGTGGCATCAAGCAGTTCAGCTTCAGTAGCAGGAACAGTAGCAGGAGCAGCAGGTACCGGTGGCACATCACGAGTAGCACCAAGCAGCAGTACGAGAAGCCGTACAGTCGCAGGATGTCGCAGGAATGTAGGAATAGGGTTGTGTAGGAGAAGAAGAATCCCTTCAAAACTCCTCGTCGCTGTACTGCCTCTCATCCTCTGGCCAAGGCATGGTCGTTGACGTGGAGCCACCGAAGCGCCGGATGGAGTCCACCTAGTCAAATGGAAGGTTGTGAAATTTGTGTCTCCTTTGGGGGTACCCTACACGTATATGCAATTTGTCTTATATATACACATACACGATGTGCCAAGACGGGTTCAACCCTGCCTCTGCATAAAAATCTGTTTATGGCACCTAAGCAATTGAATTTGCTAACTACACTATACCATACTGGCGCAGAGGGTATCAGAAACACACGCATCCTGCACCACAGGATCTTGGTTTTCCACATGCCTTCTGACGTCAACATCTGCCAAGGCCGTATGACAGCTTCCCCAAACAAACATGCACGCCTTGATGGACCTGTGGAGACCCCAACAGGTATGTTTGGGGAAGCATGTACTCGCCAGGAAAACCCATCCAGCAACCCAAAATCATGGCAGGCTGGGGCCCAAGCGGTGGTTGGATTGGCCTGAGTTCAAGATAATCGACGCGGCTCTTGATTTGATTTGGAGAGGAGGGTGCCGTAGCAAAGACGCCTGACACACGGGCCTGCATTATGATAACCTAGGGAGGACGTTGCCTGGCTGCGACTGGGAAAACACATGCTTAAAATGGCTGATGTACCATGAGCAAGTTAAGGATGTTCCTTGTATTCTTCAAAAAGACTATGAAATTTGGGAATCCATGTTACCTGGAGCGGCCCGCATCCCAGTCACAATTCAGAAAACTGTTTGAGGCCGTTGTAATTAGTGTTGGCTACCTGGGTAACGCCGCTGGGGCCCGACCACCAGCACGCTAGGCACCGTTGGCAGCACAATTACCACTAGCAATGCGCGACTTTCATATGCACTTCACCACACCACCATTGCTCTCAGCGCAACTGCTTGCCAGCGCTTCCGATATGGAAACTGCTTGCTCTCAGGCATTGCTACAGCTACTCCTGCCGTTCCTGCCATCAGCATTCATACGACTTGCCACAGCCAGTCTGGCTTTCATTGCGGCTATTGGGCTGCTGTCACGTATGTCTGCCACTTCGATTTCTCGTCCCTCCATACAACTCCCCCGCCTCCTCCTCCCTCTGTTCATTAATTATGCTCTTTCTCCCTGTTCCTCCTGATCCCTCTCCTGCTGGCCCTCGCCACGCTCCGACTTTCCAAGTTGCTGCTAGCTTGTCTGCCTGTGATCCTGATTTCACAGTGTCGTAATGCCTCTCTCCTTTCAGGCGAGAAGCCCACGAAGGCTCCATGACTTGGATTCCACCTGGCAAAGGCGGAATCGTCAACCACTGAAAGGGACTACGGGTTTAGCCCAAAACTCAGACTCTTTGACTATCATGTGGCTATGATGCAACTTGGATGGGGTCTTATGGTGGAGGTTGTTAAGCCTCACGACTAGGATATTTCCTGAGGCTGCAAAAGAGACGTCAGCCAATGCGATTCAAATAAGTCTTGCTATCAAGGCCAGCTGTTTATGTCGTGCAGCAGAACTCGCATCGCAGTGCCACAGGGCACACTCCCAACCCCGTCAAAGTGGAAGCTGTGCACTATTGTACATTCCCAAGCTCTTGAACTCCACAACCGTACTGTTTGAATCCGCAAGCCCCGCAGGTCCCCGAAGCCCTTGATCCCCCGGCCTGCAAGGCCCACATCGCCTTCGTTGAACTCTAGGCGCTCGTCCAAGTTCAAGCTCTGGAGGAAGCGGGACCATCCTGTGATGTCAGGGAAGTGTCCAAAGCAACAGTTTTTAAAGGAAGAAATGTAGTGATAGTGGTCCTCCTGCTACTACAACTACTAGTACTGTCGCCAATAACAATACTAGTCGTAGTCATAGTTGGAGAAGTAATCGCAATAATGGAAAAGTTACCAGTAGCAGGAGTAGGAGGAGTAGGAGGAGGAATAATTTTGCAGTCTGCAGGAACTCATTCCCGAAACCTTGTAGGTGCGTGCGTGCGTGCGTACCATACATTCGCATATAGGCTGTACTCTCTGTGAGCCAACAATATGGTTCTGCTTGTTCTTCATCAACAGACTTGGCGCGCGGCTTTTCTGTGACACCTGATCGACTGTGGACCTCTGCAAGGTTTGCTTTTACACATGGACCCCGGCCGACAGAGTGATGTTACATGGATGAAGGATCGATCATATAGAGATTTTCATAAACGCCTTTGGAGAGCTCTGACGGTATGATGACATGTCCTGTGCCAGGAACCACTAAACGCACTAGATGAAACTAGAAATTAATCGCCTCGAGCCGGATAATAAGTTCATGTGATGTGTTCATGCGACTGTTGGCTGCAGATCGAAGGACACCATGAGCCGCCCAGCAATTCGGACACTCACATAGACACCCATCGGCACCGAGGTCCCTGCACAATCACTGAAGCTCGATTCAGGCCTTGGCTCTTCCAAGATCTTGGGCTGAACCGGAGGCAATCGATATGCTAGTGGTGTCCTCTCAGTCCCCGGCGTGCATATCCCTGCATGTCTGGGAAAATGATCTGATATGCCTGGTTCAGCTGCGCGATCAGCAGATTCCTTGGCATCTACTCCAGGCTAAGCAGAACTGCACTCATTCAATAGAGTTTAGGTCCAGGTCTAGGTCTAGGTATTTCCAACACTTTCTGGTCAGTCTTCAATGGTGGGCCAGCTGGCACAAGGTGCGGGTAGAAGAGTGCAGGCTCACAAATCCACGTCCAAATCAAGAGGAAGCATGCTAAACTTTCTGCGAGGGACAACAGGAAGACGGCTATCAGAATAGTGAAAATGGACACCGTGATCAGCACGCCCACGTAGTCCTGCCACATGTGCGCAGACACTCATATCAATTCCGTCGCGGTGAACTTAGACTTAGCCTTTGCGGAGAAGAGGAAAGAAAAGGTACGAGTAATCACGTTGCGCAACAAGTAAACCCAACATCCTGTCAGACCTTCTCCATCACAATACTAATGAATGATGATGTGGCGACATTCGTGGTACGTAGCGTTGGCGGGGGGGGGCATGTGGTGGGGGCTGGACGGTGGTGGCAGCGGTGGCGTTGAGGTAGCAGCAATGTGGTGCTGTTTGTATGTGATGGCGGCGGTGGTGGTTGCCTTCCTTGACCATCACTGCAACAATACCAGCGAGACCCAAATGAACAATACTCCAAGCGGAACATTCCAGAATCAGGGCATTGCTCCTTGAGCTCGCTGAGATTGTCGCTCGGATAAAGCCCCAGAGTCATGGCGAACAGCGAGAAGGCAGCATTGCCAATGCCTTCGAGTTTGAGAATTGGGCGGCGGTCTCTAGATCTCTAACTGACAATTTTCTCAATGAATGTGGTCTCGAAGAAACATATTGACACGGTCTAGGTCAGGCGCTCCAGGGCAACGTCTGTTCCGAAGCCATTCACAAAGCTGGGATGGACGATGCAATTCTACTCTTCCCTCGCAAGTCTCCCTAGAAGTCACGCCTCTGAATCTGGAGCTTCCAAACTTCACCCCCCCCCCTGACACAACCATGACTCTGGGTGCCGTGCCCTCAAAACTCGGGCTCTGCCGATCGAGCGTGCTAATTCCCAAGGCAAAGGACAGGATCAGGAAGGCGGCCGCCATCCTACGAAACATCACAAACACCCAGCGATAGGTGACAGTACGAGGAAGAGTCGTAGGAGATGGAGGAGGAGCAGTAGCACGAGCATGTCGCTTGTGCTGACAAAGATCTTCAGTTTCCCTGCTTCATTTTCATAGCAGCTTTGCTAATAAAGAAAGGGACACTTGGGGTGAAATAAGGCAATACAAGGCATGCTGACAGACTGTCATGGTAGAGTCTCTCTAATCCTCGAAAAGGGCTCTAAATCATCTTCGAACGACTTCTTGCAATCCTTCCCTTTTTCTACAAGAGGTAGACCAAAGACTTTGAAGGCATGGACCATTGAAGTCTCGGGGTGCAGGACTTGGACTTTGTGCGGAAGTTGCTGCACGCAATTGATGATATCTACAACTCAACTCAATGTACTAGGGCATGATCGCCACGTGGGCTGCAATCAAGCTTTCTGCCGCAATTGATGGGCACGTGGAATAATCAAATGTGAGGCGAAACTGCATTACCAGTACCCCTGTGTCTGAGTATCGTCACTGTTGTATGTACTGGTCGACCGTACGGGAAACTTTTGCTCCTGTGTCAAAGCTGTTTCACAAGGTATCTCCAGGCATCTGGCTTGGGCAAAGAATGAAAGTGTAGCGAATGTGCCGTGTCAGTAACTACCCAGAAATATGAGGACCAACACGTCAAGTCACGTAGATGCATCCGATTTTAGTGAATGTCGGTAGCTGCCTACCAGACTGAGTTCTTGAAGGTGCAAAGTTATCTCCACACTGGCTAAGCAGATGTGCTCATCAGCGATAGAGACCACAGATCCGTGATTATGTGTTGTACGTGCAGCGGACCCCTGGTACATGGATTTCCCGCTCAAATTTCATGAAAGCACGTTGCACACGTTGTCAACGTTGTGCTTTGTCGCAAATGCTGAACGTTGAGTGATTCTCACCGGTCTGTCTCGCCATGCGCACATAACATCAGATAACCACAGCCAAGGCACAAGAACAGCCCCACTTCCACAATGACCCGGCCGCACACCAGGACGAAGGCAGAGATTCGCATGGAAACAATGCTGAGATCCAAAATCAAGAGGCAGTAGAGCAGCATGGCAGCACCTGCGCACAAGTATCTTTGGCTTGCAACGGCCCATCAATGCCCTCAGATTGAATTACACTGCTTGATGGTAGATGCAAGCAAGTTTTGCCAAGGTGCAAGAGAACGCGGCGTAGGCTTCCTGACAAAGCCGCACGGTCTTGCGGTTGAGGGCTTCGGGTTCTTCAAACAGGGCGCGCTGCAGAGAATGTATAGGGATGTACAGGAAACGAGCGATGATCTGAAGAGTCCTTGATAGGTATCTTGCACTGGTACTCTTCGACAGACTTACACAAGGACGAAAATGCAGCGCTAGCCAGCATCCAAAAAATTCAGACTATCGCCGAGCCATACACCGGAGCCTTCAGGGGTCGCAAAGAATGTGAAGGTACCATACATGTTTTCGACAGTGTGAGGCGGGTCTGCAGCTCTCAGCAGCTTGTGGGTACGGGCTGGCTGGCACAGTTCTCATCAGCGTGGGGTAGATTGCACGGGGCATCCTGCCTACCTGATGTGGCTCAGGAGCATGTGCGAAGAAAAGCTGCATACAGCAAAGCACTCAACGACTACGGCTGTCAGAAATGTGCGGCTCTACCTCGGAACGTCCGTGCAATCATATGTTGCTATTTCGTACGAGACGTGGGTTTGTGCCAGGGGATTTGGCCAACTGACGGCCTGCAATTCCTCTGCTGGTGTGAGCCAAGGGACAAAGAACGAAACTTCCCCTGGTCTGACAGACCCCATACTTGCTGGTTGCTGGTAGGGCATGCAGGAATGGAAATACCGGGATCCAGAACACATTAAGGATTATGTGGGGCCTGCTCTGAAAATCCATTCCTGCCTTCCTCACTCAATTGACTCAATTCCCTACCCAAGGCCGATAGTCATAAGCTTCTCCAAGGAACTCTGTGTTGCTCGCCTGCCGGACAGCTGCTGGTGAAAAGGCCGGCCCTAGCAACGCGCGAGGGTCACTTGATTTATCCTAAGATGCATGTAATGTTTGCAGCGTCGAAGAGAGTGCAATGTGAATATGGCACAGCGTCAAGGGAAGGGTCTCAGAATCGTGAGGCCAATTCTGGATAGCACAACTTGTTCATGGAGATCCCTCCAAGTCAGAGAGCCCAAAACAAGCATAGGACCCAACACATCTGTGAGGACGACCGTGCTTCAAGAACAGGGCATATCTAAGCAATCCAGGCTTCCGTGTTTGCTTCAGAGAGGCTATATGTTGGGGCGCACACATGCCGAGAGGGCGATGCCCACAGCTGGGGGCAAGACCCAGGAAAGTCACCGTATGTATCGGGAATGCACCACCATATGGGCTCCTGGATGCACATGAAGATCCTGAGTCGCGAGCAGCGCTCGGCAAGACTGGCAGGACCGCTTCTAGTTCAGCACACGGGAGGCTTCTAAACTGCACCCCTGTCTGGGGCCCTCCTCCAAAATCTAAACTAACAGGGCCTAGAATTTGGATAGACCCCATGCAGACTGGGGACAGCATCCACAGAAGCAGCATGTTGCCAAGCTCTTGGCCACCTTCAGCTGCAGAGGTCAGGGTTCAGGGGTCAGAGTCAAGGGAGTAGGGTTCAGGAAGCCCGATGCTTCGGAGCACTAAGGATCCCATCCTGTGGCTGCATGGGAGTATTCACGTTTGGTGGCAAGATGGCTAATGTTTTCAGGGGGGCTGACGAATTGCCACCAAGTATGCTACCGCTAAGGCCACTCTCGCGAATAGTCTCAGAGCTCTGGCTATCCTGAACTCCGCGGTTTGGGGTTCCGGGCATTAAGGTCTAGAAAAAATAAGCTGCAACGGAGTATATGCGGCAATAAATCGAAACCTCTAGTCCTGTAGTTGATGGCGTTAGGTGGGATCATGTCGCTTCAATTCTGCGATGCACCTTTAGCATACCTGCCTAGCGGTGTTAGCTCGCTCCCTCCGAGTACTAAGCACCTCTGGCAACCTCCCCATCATCCTGTTTGGGGTTGCGCAGGAAGTGCCTGATGCAAGGGGCATGTTGGTTATTGGAAGGAGCAGTTGCCCAGAGCTCTGCTGCTGTTATCCGTATTCTGATGATCGTCAATACGGCCGTTGTCATCCGAAACTCACGGTTGGGGTTAGCAGCTCTGCCCCACTGGAGGCTGCGCAGCGCCACCGCAACATGGACTGCCCCATCTAGATATAGAACGGGGATTACTATGACGCTAGTCATGCCTGAAGCACGGTGACTCGTGCTGCTGCCATGGTGCTGCATAGGAACTCCGGAATGGGTATCTTGCTGAAAAGCCTGGCCCACAAGGCGCGGCTCGTTCAGGCGCCGTGTCCGAAAAGAATTCCAGGAACTATGCTAGAGCAATGCTCACTCAAAGAAATGTGATTTGACTGCAACTATCTCTGACTATGCACGTTCCATGCACTGAAACTATTTGTAAGCGCACCTTGCGGAACATCTGGCAGATCTTGCTTGGGACACGGAATCGCTGGCTATGCTACCCCCAATGTATGATTTTTAGGTGTATGGGAGGGAGATGGTTTGAGAAACTCCCAGAAGACAATGGCACCCTGCTGACTAATTACAAGCTTGAGGCCTGCGTCGCAGGATAAGTAATAGATCAGTTAGCTCAATCATTGAGGCTGTTGGCGCAGGGCAAGGGTACACAGTAAACATCTAATGGCTTCGTCTCTTTCTCTACTAAGAATCATGTGACTAACAAACCGAAGAAGTGCTACGGCTACGAGCCTCTCCATAGCTCCATGCCGCCAATCGTTCACGAAGAGTCGCGTCTCCCCTCAAGCCACAGCTGCGTCCAACAACAGGAAACATACTACATACTGCAGGGTTCTGAGAAGTGTGGGTTCCTACTGATGCCTGTTAGGTGCAGAAACTGCTTAGGGTTTGTCAGCTTGGGGCTGTTGTTTCAAGAGGTGCTGGCATCATTGTTCCTTTTGTGGGTGGTATGTGTTGGGAGTAGGATGAGTAGACCTGCTTTGCAGACAGACAACGTATAAATGTAGGCAAATATGACATAGCATTTCAACACCAGGAAGGTATATATCAAAACACTAGCGTGCATGTATACTGAGAAACTATAGGATACTACCCGATCATAACTTCAGAAGCTCACAATCACGTCGGTCCGAAATCGACTACCCACCCAAAGCCAACAAGCGCCGCCGGCTTCCTAGACCCCAATCTGAGTTCTGCACGTACGAAGAGGTGGCACCTCACACTCTCTGGATACTTGGGGAGTTATCAAAAACAGGACTGCTGGGGATGCAGGACTTAGAGCATTAACAAAATCTGAACCAACAATGCATGCATGAGAGTGACCTTGAGAAATTCTCCTGGGAAACTCCGACGTGGGATTATCTTAGGGGCCGTTATAACATGCTGTGTAGTCAACGTTGCAACTACTCCAAGTGGCTACGCTGGAACAGAGTAAGTACCGGTGATAGTGCTTTCAATCCACGCAAAGGAAGTATAGCAGACAGGTCCTACATCCATGCACACAAGTGGTCACAGAGGATGCAAACCATCAAAATCAACCCAAGAAAACAAGACAGGTAAAGACAAAGAAGAAGCATGC
This sequence comes from Symbiodinium pilosum, assembly GCA_905231905.1. Taxonomy (NCBI): domain Eukaryota; class Dinophyceae; order Suessiales; family Symbiodiniaceae; genus Symbiodinium; species Symbiodinium pilosum. The sequence goes on from CAJNIZ010021112.1 coordinate 284,321, forward strand.
CGCAGCAGCAGTCAAAGCGGGGACATTCTCATACGGGAAAACGGCAAGTGTTGTTGTCGTTGTGGTGGTTGTGGTTGTGGTGTGGTTGTTGTTGTTGTTGTTGTTGTTCCTGCTGCTGCCGCCGCCGCCGCCGCCGCTGCTGCTGCTGCCCACGTCACGGAATGATTTGCTGTCTATTGGCAGGCCTTCGCCTCGTGGGTTGTACCTGTAAGGTCATATGCCTAAAAGGTTCTCGCACGATGGCTCCGGTTCCAGGGTACAACGCTAGGGATACAACTCTGAAACCCTAAAGCATGACTACTAAACCTGAAGGAACCCCACTCCAAAGGATTCCCCTTTGCGGTGCATCTCATGGGGGCAGTGTCTTTAGGCGGAGTTCCTCAACAGCTGGCACTTGAAACCTGTTTGAATACATTACAGTGCCTGTCTGCAGGACTTTGCAACACGAAGCCTTTTGGGAGTCAACTTAAGATTAGAAGCACCAGAACCACCTTTGGGTCATTTCAGCGGTCCTGCTACTTTGGGAGTATATGAGGAAATCGCCATTTTGCCACAACCATGAAGCAGAGTTGCATGCTGCCCAGGTAGATGAAACAGCGACACGCAAAGATCGCAATGTTTTCCTGCAGATGGCAGGAAGCGTCGTTGTCATCACAACGTCCGCGGCATATGGAGAACAACTCCTGCCCTTCCGAAAGTCTGTTGCTACTGCTGCCCACGTTCTGCTATTTACTCCTAATATAACAATGCTTACATTTGCTTTCCTTACCATCATCTTTGCCAGTGGGTGTCATAGTTCTGCCGTCCATGAGATCTATCCTGGAAATCCCAGGTCTTGAAAACTAGCTCTAGTCTGTAATGCATCCCTAAATCCTAAACCCCAAGGCATCCTCCTCAGTCAGCGACGCTGCCTGCCGACTGCCAAGCAAGGCTTGACCTCAGGAGCGCGGTTTCCCTCCATAGAAGAGAGGTTCACGGGGAGCTTCACCGGCATGTATAAGATAAGTAGGGTTGGAGTTTCAGCCTGTATAATTCTAACCCACTTGAGGCACGTATAGCTGCAACTACCAATAAACCTTCCGGTAGGGTTCATTCAGAGTCAGTGGTTTCGGCCTCAGACTGCAGGGTAAGTGGAAGATTTGTCTGGACACATATTTCTCTGTCCTGCAGCTCTGCGGTTGGGATGTAAGGTTTTGAGCTTAGGGTTTGCAGCTTGTTCTGGTGCTTGACCACTTTTCTTTAAATGTCCATTTTAACATGAAAGGGGCAATGAGGGGTTTGCAACCAGCTTTAAGGGTTCGGGCTTCTCTGAATTATGGGTGTTTTGGAGGGATGGGCTGCCTCGTAAGGGCCCATGCTGTACTCTTTGATTTGTTAAGAAGACCCCACCTGTGGTACTGCAGCTTCAAAAGTGTTTAAGGGCATTCGTTCAAGTCTGTCCCCATACACAGCTCCATGATTCAGACCTGAGAAATCCGGACATACGAGGAGGGGAGGGTTAGGGAATGTTGGGAACTACTTGGCACCACCCTCAAGGATCTGGTAACGTATGCCTAAGGAACCCGACTGTCTACTCTCACCAACACCTATAATATTACAAGGATCTATAACAAGACGGTACCTCATGCCCGAGCCGCTGGTAGCAAAGACACAGAGTGTCAGCAGGAAGTAAAGTCTCCTTGCCACGCAGAAAGGTCAGGAAACTTCAGGGTCTTAGCGCTTTGGGTCTGAGTCTGGTGCTTAGGGCTTAGGGTGGATGGTTCAGGAATCCGACAGTATGGGTATTGTTGGAGTCAAGCACAGTCATCTCTGCTAGAAAAGCTAGCAGCATCCGCAAGCTGCATGTCATCATATGCCACTACGAACGGTGACCAACAAAAAGGCCCACCGATCATTCCTCGAACGCAGCTTGGTGTTGCTAGATGTCCTCCTTGTAGGGAGGGGCCTGAGACGTGCTGAGACAAGTGGTTGCTGCTGTCAAGTCTCGTGAGCAGGAAGTAATACATCGCCAGGCGATTCCAGACAATGTCCGCGAAGAGCGCCTGGTTCCCATGGAGGTCCCCCAGGTAAGGCCAGTAACTTTATGGCCCTTGTATAGTACATGGATCCCACAGCCAGGAGCGCAAAACCCGCAGAAAAAACTTTCTTTGGCGCCGATGACGGCGCCTCATACTCATACTTTTCAACAAAAGAAGGGTCTGACCTTGAGCCACAGCTGTCCACAAAACTTGCTGATGCTTTTTCAAGGCGGCTTATACTGATTGTTGAAATTCCTCTCTCCCAAAGAAGAAAAATAGAAACACAACTCTCCATAAGAAAAAGATTGCGTCGTCCGATACTTTCTGCATCAGAGCTTCCACAACTGAATGGCTTATGATCTTCGGGTCCTTGAAGTCACAGAGCCACTCCAAGGCCTCCCCGGCAAGCCGAGATTTAGGGGTTTGGGGTCTGGGGTGGTTTTCTGTAAGCGCTCGGACTTCTAGCTAGTTGGCCTTCGGGCTTAGGAATTAGGATTTGGGGTCGGGGAGACTTAGCAAGTATAAGTAGACGAATACTTAGAACCCATCAAGTCATGCAATACCCCTGGTTATTCCATTAGATAGCTACTTCGAAAGTGCCCTCCAAGAAGCTCCGTAAGGCTAACACGAAGATCTTAACCAGCAATGATTCTGGGGGGAGAGTAGTGGCAGCAGCAGCGAAGCAAAATGTACGCAAGAACAACGAACAAGGCCTTTCTTGAAACTGAGTTCCCAATACAGCTTCTCTACGTACCTCAAAAAACAGGCGGAGTAAGTGTAAGAAAGGCATTTGCAGACTACAATCTGGGTGTTGCTATAACTGTGCTTACAACATAAGATTGACGGATTTTGTCTGAGCGTCTCAAACTGGGTGTGTTGCAGGTGTCGTAAGGTTCTAGGGTCCCTGTGAGGTACCCCCAGCAAGAGCCCACAGTTCTGAGAATTCTCCATGAGGAGCACTCTGCAAGCGGGCCTTGCTTTTTATGAGGCCGCACTATTAAGTCTATCCGCCTGGCACCGGTCCCAAGAAACAGTAGCACCCTGAAGCCTTACCAGCTTTACCACTTACTGGACTGCCGCTCAAGAGGCGGAACAGTGCGAAGATCCGCGAAGATCAGGCGGCAGAATGCAATATGAGTGATAAACACTGAAAATCGAAAGATCAGAAGTGATGTGTACTGATATCACAAACAGAGGCAAGCATTTTGACTGCATCAGCCTGGTTGAATTTGCCCTCCTGGTTCTGCACCAGGTGCCTTTGCTGCAGGCATGCTGTCACGAGGGATAGGCAACTGAGTTCTTGAACCCTTCCTTCTATCCCATACTCTATGAGCAGGAAGAGATCACGCTTTTAGTCTGTTGGCTTCGGAATGAAAATCATCTTTACCACGAGCATGTTGTGCAGCTGGCTTCCAAGAACTGCCCCCCTCTTCTGGGCAGGACGCTTGAGGTAATAGTTGACGCGCCGCTTGCCTGGCAGGCATTGGAGAAATTCGCAAGCTCACAAGCTGGCACCATGGCACCTCTGACTCCCAACTACATGGAGCACTTCATGCAGCGCAGTCAGATGCAAAGACAATCCTTTCCACATGCATAATACTAGCACAGTTCTCATGCATCAACACTCCTAGTGCTGCAGCCTGGCCTTGAAAGGTGATGCGTGACCGCCAGACTAAGCCATCCAGAAGAGGTTTCAACATCGTTGGCGACTCAGCACCTCAGAAATAACTCCCAAGAAATTTCACGACAAAGCCACGAAAGCTTCCTGTGATGATCCTGGCACTCCCTCCAGCTCCAGTGCTGGTAGGTTATGTTTGTACTGGTGGTACTACTAACTGCTTCTTCTGCATCTGCTACAACTTCTATGACGGCGCGAAACTGTTTGATTCTTCCAGCAGGTGTTGCAATTGGATGCTATTGATGCAGCGACCAGGCTAATTGCCCGTGAAGCAGCAGAGTGGTCACAAAGGTGCGCGTGGATGCTCCTCACGCATGAATTCCGTCTTACATGGCCCATGAGCTCAGGCCAGCGCAAAGCTTCTGAATAATATTCGGATGACGAGTAAAAAGATCGTCGCAGCCTTAGTACGAAGCAGTCTCCATAACATCCCTCATCAAGAGTGGAAAGACCCCACCCTACATGTCCCAAGCACGTGAGCCCTCACGTTTTCAAGCCATTTTTTGAGAGCTGTCCATCTGAATCTGTGTACGCCACTTAATCTGCAGCACCATAAATGATTCACTGGCGCATGAAACCCCTCATCACTCTTGCTTGCTTTCAGGTCAGGACGATCTTTCCTCAGAAGTTTGACTGTATTCGGTAGAGCCGTCCATTGCCGGAAAGCAAAGCAAGGCTAGGTAGGACACAAAGCTCAAAAGAAGCTGGGCAAACAAGAATGATTGGACACCGTGTCGGAGGCCGTGTTGTCCGCTCGTATTGATTCTCAAGACGTTGCAGTGGCCGCTTGCCTTCCACTGAACGGCCTTGGGTAAAAAACCTATCAGTGCATGGAAGGCCCACGCAGGGCCACAGGCCCTTAATATATCAGACACACCGAGTGCAGAGAAAAACCACAACCAAACAAGCGCTGGAATCCGCAAGAATGCTCAACAAAAGGACTGGAAAAAGCTTTGCTAGACCCAATATGGCTTGGTAGCCATAGTAATAGTTGTCTCGGTCCGCACGGATCGTGAGTAAGTCTTGGATCATCGCCTGGTCAGCATTCTGGTGTTTTGGTAGGTTGGTGACATCGAGCTCAAAGCACTTCATTCCCACAAGGAAGACCTATGCGTGGGACAAAAGTTCAAGTACATAGTGGGTCCTCATCCTCAGTAGTTTGTCGGGCAGGGTTTAAGGCATCTACTACGTAGGTCCATAGAAGTATGCACGAGGGATGAAGGGACCACACGACTGGAGCACTGAGAGCTTGTCAACTTCAGCGCTTTTGGGAAAGATTAGGGGCCAAGGGCGAACCTCCACACACTAGCAGCTACAAATAATCAGCCCTACAATAATCAGCGTTCCTAGGTCCATCCTTTCGGGGGGCAGTTAGCACATGGGGTGTAATCCTTCCCAGAGGTCTAGAACGCTGAGCTGCCCTTCAGCTTTGATGCATTTTCCGTGGGCCTTGAGGATTCCGGGGGCGCTTCGGATCCAAACTCAGGTATGAAAACGCAGAAGGACGAGCCACAACTGAGGGGAGGTTCCTAGCATTACGATAGTCTGATTCTGGGCCTCTGCCAGGGACATTTTCACGAATCCCAACAATGCAACATAACCAGCCTCGCAACATGCACCGTGCGTTCTCCACACAACATGCATCCTGACCAAAACTAATTGGGAGGTTCATGTAATGAGGTTTCATGTAAATACTTGACGTGATATTGATATGTTACGCTTTGATGTTGGCAACAAGCCCTGAACAACTTGGGCAACTCCCGTACACTCGCTTCATTTCTGGAAATGCTCCAGAAAGCTTGAATCCATATCAGGTCGCCGGGCCTTGCCACAGTTCAGGCTTCCACTCTCAATTGCCCAGAAGAGAGGCGAAATCGACTGGGTACCCACCTTTCCAGGGAGTTAACTGAGCATGATGTGTCCCTTGCTGTGGGGGCTGTCAAATCTTTGGACCTTGGACCTGCACAGGACTTACAAAGGCAACAGCAGGTTTAGGGCTTCACTTCCTCAAGCTTGGGAGGCGCCCAAACCCATTAAGACAACGTAACTTGCAGGTTTAGGGCTCTGAGGCTCACATTGATGATAATAGTAACGTTGATGGTAATACTATGATAATTCTATTCATATTAATAATAGTAAAAAATTACTAGCAATAGTATTATAAACATAGTATGTAAGTTCAAAGGATGAGCTGAGCTGAGCCCCAGGGGTCCCAGGGCTGGGCAAGTCCTTCCTGGCCAAAACAGGCCGTAATTACATGCGAAGGTTTCTAAACAGAGCCGACCTAGGGATCTCAGGGATGTATGGGAATAACAAGCAGGTCAGGGAGGTCCCAGATCCTACAAGTGTCAGGAATCGTTGGCCGGGGACCTTGCATAGCTCCAAACACCAGGAGGACAAGTTTCAATCAGCCTGAAAACCGGCCCACTAATTCAGTCAGAACCCTAAATGCAACTGCGAAGAACCCTGAAGCCCCATATACTCAACACAATTAGCCTTCAGCCCGCATACCCAAGAGTCTACATCTCTCTCTCCAAATGCAGCGACCCAAATCTCACCACATTGCACTTATGACCCTAAACCCCAACAACCAATGAAAAAACCTCCGGACATCTCCGGACCCAAAGAATTAGGAAGACGCTTCAACGGCAAACCCTGGACCAAATGCATCCTAAATCCCAAACCCCAAGCCATAAACCCTGAACGCCAAAATCCGTATGCCATGTACGTACAAGAATCTCCCTGTATCCCTGTAATTCTTGGGAAGTCCCTAAGCGTGCCCGAACCCATACCCGGGCACCCGAATCTCCAGGAGCTCGGTGGCTCGACGACCTCGCGGCGCCACAGCGATAGCCTTCCTCAGCGCCTGAGGAGGATTCTGGTCTAGGATCTAGGGTTCAGGCTTGAACGTTTGTAGCGTTTAGGGTTTGGGTTTCAGGGTGGAGGAGTTGAGGTCTAGGGCTTAAGGGTTGCAAGGCGTAGGGTTTGGGGTTTAGGACGATTCGGGTCCTCAGTGTGTCAGGATCCTTGCTGGATTCTAGAGGTTGCTGAAGGATTATGGGGCTTCTATATGGTGATAGGGATGTAGATAGATAGATAGATTAGATATAAATATAGAGAATATGTAATCAAGATCATTTGTTTCGGGTGGGGGAGCCTGGATGAATAGTATCCAGGAAGAATGCTAGCGGTCTGAATCGCGAAGCTCTTCAGTCGTTAAGATATCCTACCTGCTACAAAAGCCAGCGGCAGCCAAGCGTAAGTGACCCTTGATCTTATTGGTTCTTAGTAGGGAATAGGGGAACATGTTATACAGGATTTGTGTAGGGATTATCTTCCCTTATGGAGCGGTGCCTAGGATCAAGACTGCAGTTGTTGGGCAACTTCACTCCCAGTTGACAGCCCAAAGAATGCGCTGGGCCAGCCTTCTCCTGATTGGTGTTGATGGCCTTCATGACAATCGTTGAGCCTGCGGGCTGGGAATTCACTGGATGGGTATACGCCAGGCTTAGTTCCCGCATCCTGCACAACAAGGGTAACAGTAACGAAAATGTTCGTATGATAACGTAATGATATATAGTCTAATATTGATATGAAAACAGAGTAATGCAGCTATTTCCTGCATCCCGAAATGACCATCTTCGCAAGAAAAAACTTTCGCGAAACTTTTGCGAACCATCGCCAAGGATGCTTCGGATAGCTAGCTCATTCAGCATAGAATCAGACAGCCACTACCTTTGCAAAACCTTCCCTGCGTACTTGAACCCTAATCATCTACGCCTGCACACCAAAGCCTCCAGCCCAAAATCTTTAGGCCTAGACCTGCGCAGGCCGAGGGCAAGATCGGAGGCTGGAAAGGCTCCCCAGGTATGATTCCAACCCACATGTACAGGTGCGGAGAGGGTACCTGGCTCACTATTCTAAATATATACATATATATGTATATGTATTTATCTAGATAGTACACACACATATCTACTGTGAGCTCTTGCCATCTCTTGCCGACAAGTTGTAACCTCTGCTTACGCGGTACTTACACAGAACTTTCGCTAAACTTTCGCGAACTTAGGTGGCCGGTCCGGATTAGTGTCATGTGTTGTAGGCACAGGGCCCGAAGAATATCTAGCGCGGATAAGCTTCCAAGAGTTTAAGAGAGAAGGACGGGATTGAAACAGAACAGATCCAAGAAGTGATGCTCTTCTTTCAAAGGAGATGAAAAATCTGGCTCTGAGAGTCCTTCGAGCCATAGCCTAGGAGAGCTGAAAGCCCAGACATGTATTCAAGTTGGATTACGTAAAACCACTTGAGCGGGAAACTCTTTCGAGAAAACATATCCTACAATGCTGGTGGTCCATCCATGTTTTTTCTACAAGGGCCTGTAGATCAACGCTCATGTAGTGATCTCAGAACATACTAATACTCACTATCACAGGAGTCGCATGTGAAAGACCCTCAGAAATAAAACAAAGCTAAGACTTTTCGGCATGGTCAGCATCGTGCTGAATTGTCCCTGCTGGTAGGCACTGCAGCTGGCCTGGCAGCTAGAACCCCGTAAAATGTACATCTAGAATCTAAGCATGGAGCTGAATGCAGACCCCGGATTCAAGAACCCTGGTCCTGTAAAAACGGACCCAAATGCTGGGATCCCTGATCTGATTGCTCAAGATGAAACCTGCACCCTGAAACTTGCGGTCCACGGGCCTTCCAGCACGGTCCTCACCAGTATCCTTGGCGGCTCTGGGACCAATTGAGCTCAGGATTGAAGATTGCAAGCTAAATCAAACTTTCCTGTCATGGATATAACACACCAGTACACGGCTGTGATGATCCTTGCTTGGGTCTTCGTCTGCCATCCCGTCATGCGGCAAGACGTCCTACAACCCTGTCTCTCAGTTGAATAACTTTCCAAAAGACTAAAACTAAATACACAAAAAGCTGCAGTCCCTCCTCGCAGATCCGTCCACATGCATCAATTATAAAACTTACCCCTGAATTGACCCAAATACCGCCACATGCTGAACCTCCTGGACGGTCAGCCTCAACGTCCAAGTGGGAGCTACAACTTCTTACCCATGTAGCCCACATTCGCTCTACTTTGCTCCAAGCCCCCAACCCTAGAGTCCATACCCAAACCCAAAACCCAAACTCTGAACCCAAAATTCCTGACCCTAAGCCAAACACCCGAATGCCTAACGTGAATCGCTGCCCAGGAACTTGGAGACCAGGGTCAAAGACCAACGGAAGGCAGCCTCAGCAACGTCATCCTTGGAGCGCAGGTTTGAAGATGTCTTGAACCCTTAGGGAGAGGCACATGGGGAGAATAATGAAATTGGGGCGCTGCCCTAGGGGTTGTTTGGTAACTGCTCGATCAGCAAGGCTTCATAGGGTGTACGGGGCTTAGGGATTTCAACAGCGACTTGTATATTTAAGGGATGACTAAATGCATCTTTCTTCAGATTGCGGCATGTTGGGTTGCGAGGCAACGCTTGACGGTTTCTACGGGCCTTGATACTAAAGGGGTTGGCGCTTTTGCAAGCTTGGGGGGACTTAGGTGTCTAGGGACATGAAAGGGAAGCGCAAGGCAGTTATCCATGTCTCCGCATGGTTTGCAGTTTAAATTTCTGCCCATAACTGTACGTACAAATACATGCGATGTCCACAGGCCCTCACGTGATAAACAGTGGACTGCGACAAGCAAGTAAGACATCTTTCTTTTTCAAAAAACATAGGGCATTGCTACCAAAACAAATCATGCTCGCGGCATGATCGCCCATCATCCGTTTGAAGAGCCCTTCCCAAAACAATATGCAGGTTTTCATCAAGCAAGTTAATCCTGCAGAGTGCGCGATGTGTGTATGCGGCTTGTAGATTTGTGCTTGGGCTTTCCATGGTCTACTTGAAGAGTCAGGAGGGCTTAGGGGTGGCAGGTTCCAATCAACAACTGGACAGAGCCGTTCTGATTGGCAGGAATGCCACTTGCGACAGTAGAAACTCGCGCAATACCAAAAAGGAGCAAGAGTCACAATGGCAAAGGGCAAATGCGGCGATATCAAAAGCACATTCTGAGCTTCAAAATGGTGAAGGAGAAGAAATGCAACAGTGGTCAGCGCCATGTAGATAATGACCTTGATGAGGGAACACCAAAAGCAACACTCCAAAGCTCGGCATTGTATAGCAAATGATTCCATTAGTTACCACCTCCCCCTGATAATGAACTCCCTAACCCTTAATAACAGATATTTGCTCACCGTACTACGTAATTGGACTGTGACCAGATGGCGGTCTTTATCAAGTTGTTATTAGACAAGTGATTATCAATAACAACCCAGGCTCTGAGGTCATCCCACGGACCACATCCACTGCAGCAGAGACCTCGGACGATTGACTTGCTTCTTACCACGCGCTGGTACTATGAAAGGGGATCATAGAGGGACCACTAACACTGTTATGATCCACTCCCTCCCATCTCCATCCGACAACAGCAAGGCCAGTAGGGAATTCAAGACCAGGTCCACGTAATGATCCCTGCTTCGACGTTTGAGCTGCTGGGGCTGGGGCTTTGTTTCATCCAGCTCCTTCTGATTCTGTCGAGAGTTTAGGTTTTTTGGCAGGTGTGAATAGGGACACGCTCTAGCCTCATCTCCGCGAACCTTCTTATCCAACCCCAGGCAATCGAGCTGAGGGAAGGAACGATTGCCTAACCCCTTCGTGCACTCATCCCGGCCTCATTAAAGAAATTGGACAGAGTTCGGCCTCAACACTCAGTAGGCTAGCGGGACGATTGACAAAAGGGTCCGCCGAAAACAGACTAAGGTGGAGTCTGGGTAAACATGGAAGCCAAACACCGACCGGCAAAGTGTCTCTCAGGGCCCCCTGTTGCTGGGCAGAGCAGCAAAGGGCGCGAAAAGCTCGGTGGGCACCTCGTAGCCAACGTGGCCTCAAAGACGCTCAGCAGGCTTGGGTTCTGCGGTTGAATGCCGAGGCGTAGTGTTCAGGACACTTTGGGATTTGGCTTGGATCCCGAGCGGCCGATGGAAACGATGAGTGCATTTATCTTTGGCCTACCTCGTCTCCAAAGCGCCCAATTTGAAGAAGAGAATTCTGATCCCTTCCCCTCAATGCAATTTTACATCCCCCTAATATGAAATGATGAATTCAGGGGCCTAACAATGCAGAAGACTACTGTTAAAAGGGGAAGACTGCTTTCAAAGCGGCCACCTAATAATAATGAATTAGGGTGGTTTTGAAGTCATTATAGGGGCTATAAGAAGAAATAAAAAGGAAAGAGGGATCCCCTTCATTTCCTAGATTTTGACTGTTTTTCATCTGGTTCTAATAAAGGATTGTATATACAAGAACTGAATGCGATTTTACTTGATTTTATTACCCTTTTAGCCGTATCTAATAAAATCTCAATTAAGTTTCATTCGATTTCAATTGATTCTAAATGGATTCTAATTCGATTTCAATTGATTTTAAAAGGGAATCTGAAATGAATTTCAGTTGATGTTAAGTTGATTCAATTCGATTTCAATAATTATGTAATTAACTATTCAATTTCATTAGTTAGTCTAATTAATTATTCATTTTCCATGGAATTTAATAAATGGAGTTTAAAGGTAGCCCTATCTAANNAATTCCTTCAATAAATATCAACCCCCTATATTAAATCATTGCTCCGGGCCTGGATTACTTCAAAGGGGGGGGCACGTCTTTTTATATTAGGGGGAAACGATTGCTAGTCGCGTCATACGTGGGCTTGGGGATCTTCCATTTGGGGGCAACAATACATATAAGCCACAGCAAGTATAACCTGAAGACGGGGCAACAGTTGGAACGAGGTGGACGCAATTTCTATTGGCACCGGAGCGGTGCCGCTGGCATTTTGCAACCATGGGGTTGCTTGACAGTCTCAGGCTCAGTCAGTGTCATGTGGGGAGGATTCTACGGAGCCCTTAAAGGTTATGTGCGGGTGGTGTGGTGAACCTCCACATAGACATCTGAGGAAAGCCTGCTTTAAAACCAAGTCATACGTAAGGGTGCGAAGGCAGCTCCCTGATGCTGTTTGGGCCGATGAGGAGGCGTACTTTTACGGATGGGCATGTGGAACGATCAAACGTCAAAGGGACCTCTTCCGACCCTTCCCTGATTCCCTGCTGAATTCTAGTTCCCTTGTCTTCTAGCCCAATATTGTCCCTGCAATGGGAGGTACGACTACATAGATATAGGTACTTCTCGGAATGGGGCTCCCCTCATCTTCCTAACAAGTCTGATTATGAGTACGCTCAAAACAGGCGAATGACTTTTGGAAACCCCGGTGTGTACATACGCCCGCGTGTATGTGTTTATGTATGTATCTGCTTATGTATGTATGTATGTATGT